>VHIU01000292.1:0-48964 GCA_010577795.1 Isatis tinctoria | reverse complement strand
CTCTCTCTTACATGCAAAGAAGAGTTTGAATTTCAACTCCCAAGTTGTGCTGCATGTTGAGATTCTTTTAGACGAAATTGCTTGTAATTCTCTATATAAAGATCCCCAAAATCATCATAAAATCAACCTATCTTTTTATCAAAAACTCTTTCAAGTTAGGTTCATCTCTTGGTGTGTCATATCCAAAGAAATCCTCAGTGCTTTTAGTGTGTAATATCTAAGAGTATTGAGAGGTAAATCAGGAGTCTTCCGCAGCTCCTGTGTGACCATTCGATCCATCTCTCTATCCATTCCTTGTTGGTGCGTCATATCCAGCAAGTTGTCGATCCCCTTTGGTGCGTAATATCCAGAGAATCGATCCGCCGGTAAATCAGGAGTCTTCCGCAACTTCTGTGTCACCATTCACTACACATCCTTTGATCTTTGAGACTTCACAGTTTCATGGATGCAAAGTTTATCCCTTTCACCACCTTAGAGTGCCGACTCCTTGGGAGGTTCGTTTCAATGCCATTCGGTTTAACTAATGCACCAAGCACATTCATGCGACTTATGAACCAGGTTCTAAGGTCTTTTATTAGCAAGTTCGTAGTGGTTTACTTTGATGACATCTTGATTTATAGTAAATACTTAAATGATCATCTTAGACACTTAGAGCTTGTTTTGCAAACACTTCGAAAGGAAGGTCTATATGCCAACCTTAAGAAGTGCACATTCTGTACTGATCAACTTGTCTTTTTAGGCTTTGTGATAAGCAGGCAAGGTTTACAAGTTGATGAAGAAAAGATCAAGGCCATACAAGAATGGCCCACGCCTACTACTATTGGGCAAGTGCGAAGCTTTCATGGATTAGCAAGTTCTACAGACGGTTTGTAAGGGATTTCAGTTCAGTAGCTGCTCCTTAACAGCGGTTATAAGAAGAATGCACCATTTACTTGGGGAAGTGCACAAGACAAGGCATTTAGCACCTTAAAGGAACGGTTGACACAGGCACCAGTGTTGGCTTTACCAGACTTTGAGGAGAGCGAGGTTGAATGTGATGCCTCTGGGATGGCATTGGAGCCGTGTGCATCAGAGGAGAAAAACCAGTCGCCTTTTTCAGTGAGAAGCTCAGTGGAGCTACACTCAACTACCCAACTTATGATAAGGAGCTTTACGCATTGGTTAGAGCATTGGAGACTTGGCAGCATTACTTGCTATCCAAGGAATTCATCATTCATACAGATCATGAGACCTTGAAGCATTTGCGAGGCCAGACATCCCTGAAGAGGAGACATGCTAAATGGCTGGAGTTTATAGAGACGTTTCCTTATGTAATCAAGTACAAGAAGGGCAAAGATAATGTGGTTGCTGATGCATTATCAAGGAGACACCTGCTCATCTCTACAATGGAATCCAAAGTGTTAGGATTCGAGCTTATTAAAGAGCAGTACCAAGAAGATCCAGACATTGGGGAAGCATACAAAGAGCATGGCAAAGGACCGTATGCAGCTTACTATCTCCAAGATGGGTTCTATTTCGAGACAAAAGGTTGTGTGTACCACAAGGATCAATCCGAGAGTTGCTAATCAAGAAGCACATGGAGGAGGATTGATGGGGCACTTTGGAGTAGCCAAGACCATGGCCGTGATCTCAGAACATTTCTTTGGCCACGCCTAAAGAAAGAAGTGGAGAAGCATTGTGCACGATGTGTGTTTGCCATAAGGCTAAGTCCAGGTTACATCCTCATGGGTTATATCTCCCTTTACCTATTTCTAAAAACCTTGGGTGGATATTTCTATGGATTTTGTGTTAGGATTACCCAAGATCAGGCATAAGGATTCAGTTTTTGTTGTGGTGGACCGATTTTCAAAGATGGCACATTTCATTCCTTGTGACAAGACCAACGATGCCACACAAACAGCCGACTTGTTCTTCAAGGAAGTTGTTCGTTTACATGGAGTTCCAAGAACCATTGTGTCAGATCGTGACTCTAAGTTCCTCAGCCACTTCTGGAGAACCTTATGGAGGAAGCTGGGAACCAAATTGGTGTTTTCCACAACTTGTCATCCTCAACGGATGGACAAACCGAAGTGGTAAACCGAACCCTCTCAACTTTGCTAAGGACAACTCTTGGTCAAAATCTTAAGACTTGGTTAGATTGCATTCCATTTATTGAATTTGCATATAACCATGCTACTCACTCTGCTACCAAGTTGTCTCCTTTTGAAGTTGTTTATGGATTTAAGCCATTAACGCCACTGGACATGGCTCCCATTCCGCAAGAAGATCAAATCAGTCTCGTTGGACAAGACAAGGGAGAGTACATCCGCAAGTTACATCAGGAGGTGAAGGAGAACATAGAAAAGAAGACCGCGGAATACAAGAGGAGAGGAGACAAGGGACGCAAGCAATTGGTTTTTGAACCTGGAGAATGGGTTTGGCTCCATATGCGTCCAGAGAGATTTCCACAACAAAGAAGCTCCAAGCTATCACCTCGTGGAGATGGACCATTCAAAGTGCTGGAAAGGATCAATGACAATGCCTATCGCTTGGACCTCCCAGGTGAATATACTATGTCACATAGTTTTAATGTCACTGACCTATCTCCTTGTGATGTAGACGATCCAGTTTTGAGGACAAAACCTTCTCAAGAAGGAGGGAATGATGAGGCCATCGAACCAGAACCCATACCAACGGTTAGAGAAGCTCCCATGACAAGGTCTAGAACAAGGAGACTCAGGGAAGGTTTCAATCTAGCCGTACAAGACATATTGGATGTCTTTAAACCAGAAGAGCCACATGATCAACTAGATAGCAATGGTAAGCCTATCTTAATGGCAGGTAACGACTTCAATACCAATGAGCCTCAAATGGAAGACATCGTACAAGGACTTCAAGAACTCACGATTAAAGGCATAGAAGAGGCCAAAGAGGACCAGGATCAAGATCAAGTCAAGAGCATTCGACCATGGACCATGCCGCATCAGAATCAGGTATTTTCTATTTTTGTGATCAATGCAGGTAACATGGACCAGCCCAATGGTTAGAGCTACGCATCCAAGCCTCACAGGTGCCAAGTTCAAGCCGCACCAAACTTCTTTTATTTTTGCTTAGCTAGTTTCCTTTTCTTGTTTTCTCGGCCTTAAGCCACAAAGTGTTAGTTTGCGTTTTCCTTATTTCTTTTTATTTGGTCCTGTCGTTTAGAGTCTTTCCTTTTCTTGCTTGAGTCGACCATTAGGTCATAGCTGAAGAGCATATTAATAAGGCTCCCCTGCAGCATTGTAAGGACACCTTTTTACCCTAAATCAATAAACGCAGTTCTTGTCTAAAGCTTAAGCCGCCGTCGCTAGCTTAGATCTTTTTCTCTTGTTCTTGTGTGTGGATTCACCAAGGCAAGTGTGTGTGCAGTATCAGAGTTCCTTCATAGCTCTGTGGTGCTCTTCGATCCATCATCACTTCCATCAACCGATTCAACAAGGGAGAGCGTCAAAGCCAACTTGTTAGATCCCATCCCTCAAGGCGTGTTCAACAAGTCTTGAGTCCATCTTTCGCCCATCCATTGACCCACAAGAGAGAGCGTGAAAGCCAGCTTGTGTTTCCCATCCCACCATCTATCCTTCCTAGAACCGAGTTCATATCATCATAGGACATTTATTGGACCCCAAATATGCTTTCTAAACTTTTATAAGGTACACATCAAAGTTCTCTTTTGGAACATAAACTTGTATCCCTTGCTTCGCGTTCTACCTTTTTAAGAAGTTTTGCGAAAATAGTTTTGTTTAGAAACCTCATAGGACATTTATTGGACCCCAAATATGCTTTCTAAGCTTTTATAAGGTACACAATAAAGTTCTCCTTTGGTACACAAACTTGTATCCCATGCTTCGCGTTCTACCTTTACAAGAAGTTTTGCGAAAATAGTTTTGTTTAGAAACCTCATAGGACATTTTTTGGATCCCCAATATTCTTTCTAAACTTTTATAAGGTACACAATAAAGTGCTCTTTTGGAACACAAACTTGTCTCCCATGCTTCGCGTTCTGCCTTTATCAGAAGTTTTGCGAAAATAGTTTTGTTTAGAAACCTCATAGGACATTTTTTGGATCCCCAATATGCTTTCTAAACTTTTATAAGGTACACAATAAAGTGCTCTTTTGGAACACAAACTTCTATCCCATGCTTCGCGTTTTATCTTTATTAGAAGTTTTGGGAAATTTTTTGTTTAGAACCTCATAGGACTTTTTTGGACCCCAAATATGCTTTCTAAGCTTTTATAAGGTACACATTAAAGTTCTCTTTTGGAACACACTTGTATCCCATGCTTCGCGTTCTACCTTTATTAGAAGCTTTGCGAAAATAGTTTTGCTTAGAACCTCATAGGACATTTTTTGGACCCCAATATGCTTTCTAAGGTTTTTGAGGTACATATTAAAGTTCTCTTTTGGAACACAAACCTGTATCCCATGCTTCGCGTTTTACCTTTATAAGAAGTTTTGCGAAAATAGTTTTGCTTAGAAACCTCATAGGACATTTTTTGGACCCCAAATATGCTTTCTAAGCTTTTATAAGGTCGCATTAAAGTTCTTTTAGAACACAAACTTGTATCTCATGCTTTGCGTTCTATCTTTATTAGAAGTTTTGGGAAAATAGTTTTGTTAGAAACCTCATAGGACATTTATTGGACCCCAAATATGCTTTCTAAGCTTTTATAAGGTACACATCAAAGTTCTCTTTTGGAACATAAACTTGTATCCCTTGCTTCGCGTTCTACCTTTGAATAAGTTTGGCGAAAATAGTTTTGTTTAGAAACCTCATAGGACATTTTTTGGATCCCCAATATGCTTTCTAAACTTTTATAAGGTACACAATAAAGTGCTCTTTTGGAACACAACTTCTATCCCATGTTTCACGTTCTATCTTTATTAGAAGTTTTGGAAAATGTTTTGTTTAGAAACTCATAGGACATTTTGTGGACCCCAAATGCTTTCTAAGCTTTTATAAGGTACACATTAAAGTTCTCCTTTGGAACACAAACTTGTATCCCATGCTTTGCGTTCTATCTTTATTAGAAGTTTTGGGAAAATAGTTTTATTTAGAAACCTCATAGGACATTTATTGGACCCCAAATATGCTTTCTAAGCTTTTATAAGGTACATATTAAAGTTCTCTTTTGGAACACAAACTTGTATCCCATGAGTGTTCTACCTTTATAAGAAGTTTTACGAAAATAGTTTTGCTTAGAAACCTCATAGGACATTTTTTGGACCCCAAATATGATTTCTAAGCTTTTGTAAGGTACATATTAAAGTTCTCTTTTGGAACACAAACTTGTATCCCATGCTTTGCGTTCTACCTTTATAAGAAGTTTTGCGAAAATAGTTTTGCTTAGAAACCTCATAGGACATTTTTTGGACCCCAAATGTGCTTTCTAAGCTTTTATAAGGTACACATCAAAGTTCTCTTTTGGAACACACTTGTATCCCATGCTCGCGTTCTACCTTTATAAGAAGTTTTGCGAAAATTGTTTTGCTTAGAAACCTCATAGGACATTTTTTGGACCCCAAATGATTTCTAAACTTTTGTAAGGTACATATTAAAGTTCTCTTTTGGAACACAAACTTGTATCCCATGCATCGCTTTACCTTTATAAGAAGTTTTGTGAAAATAGTTTTGTTTAGAAACCTCATAGGACATTTTTTGGATCCCAAATATGCTTTCTAAACTTTTGTAAGGTACACAATAAAGTGCTCTTTTGGAACACAAACTTCTATCCCATGCTTCGCGTTTTATCTTTATTAGAACTTTTGGTAAAATGTTTTGTTTAGAAACCTCATAGGACATTTTTTGGACCCCAAATATGCTTTCTAAGCTTTTATAATGTACACATTAAAGTTCTCTTTTGGAACACAAACTTGTATCCCATGCTTCGCGTTCTACCATTATTAGAAGCTTTGCAAAAATAGTTTTGCTTAGAAACCTCATAGGACATTTTTTGGACCCCAAATATGCTTTCTAAGGTTTTCTGAGGTACATATTAAAGTTCTCTTTTGGAACACAAACCTGTATCCCATGCTTCGCGTTTTACCTTTATTAGAAGTTTTGTGAAAATAGTTTTGCTTAGAAACCTCATAGGACATTTTTTGGACCCCAAATATGCTTTCTAAGCTTTTATAAGGTACACATTAAAGTTCTCTTTTTGATGAGGAACTAGGAACCAACCAACCCATTCCCATCATGAAGCAAGCCCCAAGAACAAGATCCGGAACTAGAGACATGCGTGAGAGCTTCAACCTTGGAGTAGCAAGCCTATTCAACAACCAGAGCTTGGAGAGTATCACGGACCAGCTGAGCACGCTCAACATCACTGAAGAACAGCTAAGTGAAGATCAGCAAGACACGGTTCAAGCTCAAGAGAAAGAAGCAGCAGCTCGTATAGAAGCTTATCACATCCAAGTCGGTCCACATGATCATGAAGAGGAAGTGCATAAGACTTGGCCATTGTTTTCAATTCGACAAGAGCATGGAGTTTCCTTATTCAGCATCCAAGCTAAATGAAACGCTGCACTTCAATCACACACGGTTCAATCAATCAAGGTATGGTTTACTTCAAATTCAATTAACTAACCGTGTGCTCTTGTTTGTTTTCAGGTCGACTAGATGTTCAATTAGTTATTTCGGTTAGTAGTTCATTAGCTTTGTAATTCGGTTAAGTTAGTTTTCTTTTCAGTACTTGTAATTCTTGTAATTTGCTTCAAGTCCCAAGTAGGGCAAAGCTGCATCGGTTTGTTTATAAGGCCTCTAGAGCAGCCGTGTATCTTAACAACTCATATCAATAAGAAACCGGAGCTTTTCCTTTGAAAACCCTTTTGAAGTCTTGAGTTCGTGTGTAATATCGACCTTGAGCATCTTGACTTATCAAAGTTTAGATCCATAAGGCTTTGTGGCGTCCTCAATCCATTCCACCAACCGATCCTGCCAAAGAGAGTTGAACAACCAGTTGTCTTGATCCCATATCACTCGCTTCATTCGACCATCATCTAGCTTGAAGGAGAGCGTTGAACAACCAGCCTTCTTGCTCCATATCCACCCACGTGCTTACATCATTTTGGTATCAGAGCCGAAAGGTTCTTGATTCAAGGTGATATCTATCCTTGAAACGTTTTTCCTTTCTGCTCTTTGTTAGTTCTTTGAGTTTTGTTTCTTGTTTCCACATCTTAAGAAAAACCCATAAAAATCGTATTGATCTTTCATTGTTTCTTTCTTGTTGCATTTATATATAAAAAAAAAAAGGTTAGATCTATTGCTTGTGTGGACTTTGATTGATTGCTGTGGTTTGTTTGTGATCTTAGGAGTAACCATCGAGTTGTTTACCTCTAGGAATCCATAGCCGCCGCCTGCTTTCTTTGGTTTGTTTGCATTAGGTCGATAGTAGAAACCCTCCATACTTGCCATATTTGAATCTTTGAAAAAAAAAAACCATAATTCCTTTGTTGTTTATTCAGAATTGGTCTTGCCTCTTTGTAGACAAACCGAGCCTGAACTTTTCCTTTTTGCTCATTTGATATTTCCCTTTTGCTTGTTTTCGATTTCCTTTTCTCTTGTGTGCGATTATTTGATTGCTTGCGTTGCACTTTTGTTTCTTTTCCTTTTTGTTATTTCCTTTCTTGTTCTTTTCCTTTTGCATTGATCGTGTTGTTACTTGTGTGTAGTAATGGGAGACAACCAAGATCACCCTCAGCCCACGACACAAAAACTCCTTGATGCAATAAGAGGCATCAGTGATCGCATGAATGATGTAGCCATCAAATCAGTAGATCAACCGGAGCTCAATCAAATCAGAGGCACAAGGCCACTCAGATCCGAGATGGATATATGTGCATTTCTTGGAGCATACCGACCCAACCAGGATGAGTTAAGATACAAATTGACTTGTTACAGAAACTTAACTCAACAAAGAAGCCCTGAGAAGAAGAATCGGTCCAAAAGGTTTCGGCATGAAGAAGTTATGCAATTTACAAGTAGATGGACTGCTAGTGAACCCGAAAGAGACCAACAAGCAGTTATTGAAACATTCCGATCAAACCAAGAGGAATTAAGCTACAAACCGACCTGTTATGGAATCTTGATTCATCAGGGAATCCAGGACAATTGGAATCAGACCGGAATTCATTTTGGTTTGAAAGATATTCGATTTTTAATCCGAAGGATCCTCAGCTTGCCTTATTTGGAACCTCACGGGATTATAAGGCTTCAAACGTATCTATGGCGCCCAGGAGACTATGATATACTTCTAGAAGAGTTCCAGGATGCTCCCTCACACACTGGATCATGAGGATTCGAGTTTGGTCATTCCTACACCAAGACTTTCCATATTCGGACATAATCGAGCATTAAAGGCCATATCAATCAAGCCTTGATTGATTTCACATTAACTTGATTTATTTGTATTTATGTTGACTTATTTTCTTATTTATTGTCTTAGATTAAGCTATGCACGAGCTTTATATAAAGCTTGCACCTCTCATTTTATATTATACACCCTTGAATTTGAAATATTATGAAAAACCGAGAATTTTCTCACCTTTGAAGCTTAGGCTTTGTTTTCTTGTCTTTTCTATTGTGTGTGATTCAATTAGAAAGCAAGTTGAATGTCTGTCTTTATGTGTGATTCATATTGACATTGATTTGTGTTCTTATCACAAAGTCATTCCGCAACTTTGTGTGGCGAACTTCGATCCATCTTCCATCCCTTGATCCGGCTAGAGAGTGTTGAACAACCAGCTAGCTTGATCCCATCCAACTCGTTCCATCAATCGAGCTTGAAGAATGTTGAACAACCAGTCTTCAAGCCTCCGCCCTCATCTTACATCAGTTTGGTATCAGAGCTAAAAGCTCCTATCCATTTTTTTTTTCTCTCATTATTTCTTACCAAAAAAAAAAAACAAAAGAATTTTTTTCCCAGCAATTTTATAATTTGTATTTTTATTTTATTTATAATATAAAAAAAGAATTCTTGCATTTGTTTGGTTTTATTCAAAAAAAAAAGAAAAAAAAAAAGGTTTTCAAATGGCTATTCAAAATTCTCTTTTTCAATGATCATGGATCCATTGATGCCACACCTCAATCACATTTCTGATGCAATGGTTTTGAGGACAAAACCTTTTCAATAGGGAGAGAATGATGTAGCCATCAAATCAGTAGATCAACCGGAGCTCAATCAAATCAGAGGCACAAGGTCACTCAGATCCGAGATGGATATATGTGCATTTCTTGGAGCATACCGACCCAACCAGGATGAGTTAAGATACAAATTGACTTGTTACAGAAACTTAACTCAACAAAGAAGCCCTGAGAAGAAGAATCGGTCCAAAAGGTTTCGGCATGAAGAAGTTATGCAATTTACAAGTAGATGGACTGCTAGTGAACCCGAAGGAGACCAACAAGCAGTTATTGAAACATTCCAATCAAACCAAGAGAAATTAAGCTACAAACCGACCTGTTATGGAATCTTGATTCATCAGGGAATCCGGGACAATTGGAATCAGACCGGAATTCATTTTGGTTTGAAAGATATTCGATTTTTAATCCGAAGGATCCTCAGCTTGCCTTATTTGGAACCTCACGGGATTATAAGGCTTCAAACGTATCTATGGCGCCCAGGAGACTATGATATACTTCTTGAAGAGTTCCAGGATGCTCCCTCACACACTGGATCATGAGGATTCGAGTTTGGTCATCCTACACCAAGACTTTCCATATTCGGACATAATCGAGCATTAAAGCCATATCAATCAAGCCTTTGATTGATTTCACATTTAACTTGATTTATTTGTATTTATGTTGACTTATTTTCTTATTTATTGTCTTAGATTAAGCTATGCACGAGCTGTATATAAAGCTTGCACCTCTCATTGTATATTATACACCCTTGAATTTGAAATATTATGAAAACCGAGAATTTTCTCACCTTTGAAGCTTAGGCTTTGTTTTCTTGTCTTTTCTATTGTGTGTGATTCAATTAGAAAGCAAGTTGAATCTCTGTCTTATGTGTGTTCATATTGACATTGATTTGTGTTCTTATCACAAAGTCATTCCGCAACTTTGTGTGGCGAACTTCGATCCATCTTCCATCCCTTGATCCGGCTAGAGAGTGTTGAACAACCAGCTAGCTTGATCCCATCCAACTCGTTCCATCAATCGGGCTTGAAGAAGAGTGTTGAACAACCAGTCTTCAAGCCTCCGCCCTCTATCTTACATCAATGAATGTGATGGAGCAACTGCTTCCACAAGCTCATGCACATAATGGACAAGGTCAACCACGACATCAACCAAGGAACCGAGCTGAAGACGACACTGACAGTGATATGCCAAGCTTGGAGGATGATGCTGACAATGAAGAAGGTCCAAGGCGAGATGAGCAACCAAATGGGCGACGCCGAGTTGTTCACAGGAACCAAAGGAGAGACCATGATGATGACAATCCATGGCAAGGTGGTAAAGACATCAAGTTGAAACCTCCTACCTTTGCAGGCAAGGTGGATCCCGATGCATACATTGATTGGGAGAGAAGAATGGAGTATATCTATGATTACTATCAATACTCCGAGGGAAAGAAGGTCGCACTAGCAGCTGCTCAACTCACGGGCAATGCTCTAACATGGTGGGATCGAGAAGTCTCTGAAAGAAGGAGACTTAGACGTGGGCAAGTCAACCAATGGGATGACATGAGAGCTATGCTCAGAAAGAGGTTGATGTGGACATGCAACCGGACCAACTAGAACCGATCATTCCTATTGTCAAAGATTCACCCATGACTCGATCCAAGACTAGACGACTCAGAGAAGGGTTCAATAGAGCTGTAGCTGCACTCATCAACACCCTCGAGTTCCAATGTTTGAGGCCAGAACCACAAAAAGAGAACTCAACTAAGGAACCTGACCTCGTCAAAGACTTTGCGCGACTAAACGTACAAGATGAGCAATGCCATGTCAAGCAATGTGAGTCTATTCCTTTGGCAGGTACTAGAGTCATTAAGCAGCTAATATTCGAGTTGGAAGCTCAAGGAGAAGACAAGGAACGAGGTCCAAAGATTGGACAAGAAGACTTCAAGGAAGAGCCAATCAAGACCGAACCACAAGACAACCGAACTAAGCTAATCCAAGGTAAAGTATTCTCAATATTAACGATTTGTGCAGGTAAAGGAGAGTCTCCCAGTGGCTAAGAGCTCGCCAACAACCTTAGTTCGAGTCCTAGTAGAGTCTTTTTATTTGTTTAAGTTCGGACAATGTTTCCTTTTGTTTTGTTTTTACATTTTCGAATTGTATCATTTCCTTTTCTGTTGAGTCGGCCTTAGGGCTAGCTGATAGAGCTATTATAAAGCTCCCTTGCAGCCGTGTATTCTTTTTAACCTACCTATCAATAAATAACGCAGTTCATCTAAGTTCTTAGCCGCCGCCTAAGAAGTGTTCTTGCTTGTTCTTGTGCGAGGAGAGTAGCCAAGAGCGAGTGTGCTGTATCAAGGAGCCTTTCATCCTCCTTGTGGTGCCATCGATCCATCATCAACCCCCATCATTCGTTCCTTCAAGAGAGAGCCTTGTGCCAGCTTAAGGAATCCGCATCTACTTCAAGCCTTGCTTCCAAGCCTTGTCGTACCATTATCCATCAACAACCATCACGAGAGAGCGTCAAAGCCCGCGTGTGTGTGGTTCCATCTTCCCTTGATCCAGACCGCATATAAGCCTCACCACGAGTCTTATATCATTTTGGTATCAGAGCCAGGTTCCACCTTTGGTTTCCTATCCTTACGATTTCATTGTTTTCTTTGTGTTTTTGTTAGATCGGATTGTTTAAGTTTCTGTCTTTGCTTTCTGTTTAGACCTTAGTCAAAAAAAAAAAAATCATATTGTGTTTACTTTGAGTCGATTGTTAAGTTGTTAGATTTTAGTTCAAAAAAAAAAAAGGGTATATCATAGTTTGATCTTGTTTACGGCTTGTTTAGGATTAGATATCGGCTTGTTCTTTATCCTTGGAGAGCTTTCGTTGTGGTTTAGGTTGCTAGTTTCTCTGTTAAGGTTATCTAGCCGCCAAGCTTTACTCTCCTTAGGTTGTAGATCGAGTTGTGTCGTTCCTTAGGTTTGCCTTTTTCGTTAGAGTCTTTCCTTTTTCTGTCGTGCCGAGTTTCCTTTTATTTTGTGTCGAGTTCTTTGCTTCTTTGTTATTGTTCTTTGTTTAGTTTCTTTTCTTTTTCCTTCTGTGGTATTTTTAACTGTGTGTTAAGTGCTGCAAGGAACCAGAGAACATATGGGAGACAACGCACCACCAGACGCCATGATGCAAGTGCTCAATGCTTTGCGTGAGGAGATGAGGCATGTTGGGCAACAAGTTGGCACCATGCGCACCGAGTTTGGTGAACGCATTGGACGCTTGGAGCAACCTAGGCGAGGACCCATACGAGGCAATCCCATTGTACAACCACACCAAGAACATGAAGAAGATGATCCAACTGATCAAGAAGAAGATCCACCTGACGGTTATAGGAGAAATAACCAGAGGAGACACGAGCCTTACCGGAGGAACCAAGGCCGTGAAGAAGATATCCGAGACAACAAGTATGGCATTAAGCTAACCCCTCCTACCTTTGCAGGAAAATCCGATCCAGAAGCTTACCTAGATTGGGAGAGGAGACTAGAGCACATCTTCAAGTGCTACGGATACAATGAGAGGAAGAAAGTAGCCGTGGCAGCAGCACAACTGACTGAAAACGCTCTAGCTTGGTGGGATAGAACCGTAGCCGAGAGAAGAAGGCAACGTTTTGGACCCATACTAGCTTGGCTAGACATGAAGAGCCTTTTAAGGGCTAGGTACATTCCTGAACACTTCCATAGAGATTTGCAAAAACGTTTTCGTAAGTTGTCTCAGGGAACAAGGAGTGTGGAGGATACTTTGAAGAATTCGAGAAGCTGATGAACTCTTTGGAGCTAGAAGAATCTGTGGAGGCTCTGATGGCGCAATTCATTGATGGCTTACAAGACAGGATAGCTAGAAAAGTGGAGAGAGCTCAGTACAATGGACTCTACGAGTTGCTACACTTGGCTGTCATGACCGAGCAGCAGATTAAGCGCAAGACTTCACTCAACCAACGAAACCGAAGCTCACAACCGTGGGTGCAAGCACCTCCAAAACTCAAGATAAGGGCAAAGGGTTGAGATAGATTCTCGATTCAAGAGCAAAACAAATGAGACTCCCAAACCAAACCGTGGAGAGCAAGTAAGTTCCCTAGTACTCAATCAAGGACCCGTGACATTATTGTTTTAAGTGTCAGGGAAGAGGTCACATGGCTAGAGATTGCCCCAACAACGCGTGATGCTCATTACTTCAACTGGAGACTATGAGACTGAAGATGAAAACGAGCTGAACCTATCTGATCAAGAAGAAAACCTTGTATATCCGGATCATGGAGAACTCTTGGTCACTAGACGTGTGCTAAGTGCTCAAGTAAGCCCAACCGAGCAAGCGCAAAGGGAGAACCTATTCCACACCAAATGCACCATCAAAGGCAGGTATGTAGTTTGGTGATAGACGGTGGTTCTTGTACTAATGTTGCGAGTCAAGTTCTTGTGGATAAGCTAGGCTTGGAGCGAACCAAACATCCGAGACCTTATCCTCTTCAATGGCTCAATGAGAACGTGGAGTTGAAGGTCACTGAGCAAGTGGTGGTACCTTTAGCATTGGCAACTACCAAGACGAGATCATGTGTGACATATTTCCCATGCAAGCTGGACACCTTCTACTGGAAGACCTTGGCAATTTGATCGGAGAGCCATACATGATGGACGCACCAACCATTACTCTTTTGCACACAATGGCCGTAAGTTCAATCTTGCCCCACTTAGTCCAACTGAAGTTCACGAGATGTATATCCACATGAACAAGGAACTAAGGTAAGTAAACCAAGTCTCTATTAACTTCAAGAGACGTTTGTAAGACCCTTGGTGCCAAGGGCACTGTGCTACTAATGGTTTACAAAGAGTGTTTGAGAACAGGTACCAACGAGTTAAGAGTACCTTTAGAAGTTCAGACTTGTTAGACAGGTTCCAAGATGTGTTCCCGAAGACATACCGCCTGGACTTCCTCCCATCCGTGGCATAGAGCACCAGATTGATCTCGTGCCAGGCTCAGCCTTACCAAACAGGCAGCATACCGTATGAACCCTCAAGAGTCTAAAGAACTAGAGAAACAAGTGCGAGACCTAATGGACAAGGGATACATACGAGAGAGCTTAAGCCCATGCCGCAGTACCAGTCTTACTTGTACCTAAGAAAGATGGGACATGGAGGATGTGCGTGGACTGTAGAGCCATCAACAACATCACCATCAAGATAGGCATCCTATCCGCGCCTAGATGATATGCTTGATGAATTGAGTGGATCCCACTCTTCTCAAAGGTAGACTTGAAAAGCGGTTACCACCAAGTCCGAATGAAGGAATGAGTGAGTGGAAGAAGACTGCCTTCAAGACCAAGCAAGGGTTATATGAGTGGCTAGTCATGCCATTTGGTTTGACAATGCACCAAGTACCTTCATGCGCCTTATGAACCAGGTTCTTCGAGCTTACATAAGTAAATTGTAGTTGTCTATTTCGATGACATACTTATCTATAGTAAGAACCTAAGTGATCATCTACAACATCTTGAACTAGTGCTTAAAACACTTCGAAAGGAAGGTCTATATGCCAACCTTAAGAAGTGCACCTTTTGTACTAATGAGCTTGTGTTTTTAGGATTTGTTGTTAGTGAACAGGGTTTAAGAGTGGATGAGGAGAAGATCAAAGCGATCAAGGAATGGCCCACACCAACAACAATCGGACATGTGAGAAGCTTCCACGGATTGGCTAGCTCTATAGGAGATTTGTGCGCGACTTCAGTACTCTTGCTGCCCCCTTACTGCTGTGATCAAGAAGAACGTGCCATTCTCATGGGGACCCTCGCAAGAAGCAGCTTTCAACACGCTAAAGGCGAAGCTGACTGAAGCACCGGTTCTTGCTCTACCAGACTTTGAAGAAATGTTTGAAGTAGAGTGTGATGCATCCGGACTGGGCATAGGAGCTGTGCTACACCAGAGAAGAAGACCAGTGGCATTCTTTAGTGAGAAACTGAGTGGAGCTACACTCAACTACCCAACATCGACAAGGAGCTATATGCATTGGTCCGTGCCTTAGAAACATGGCAACATTACTTGCTGCCCAAGGATTTCATAATCCATACTGATCACGAGACCTTGAAGCATCTAAGAGGCCAAACTTCCTTGAAGAGACGACATGCCAAATGGTTGGAGTTCATAGAAACGTTCCCTTATGCAATCAAGTACAAGAAAGGAAAGGAGAATGTGGTGGCTGATGCATTGTCTAGGCGCGGTCATTCTCATATCAACAATGGAGGCCAAAGTACTTGGGTTGAACACATGAAGGAGCTATACAAAGATGATCCGGAGCTAGGAGAAGCTTATCAAGAATGCGGTAAAGGAGCTTTTGGAGCTTTCTACTTACAGATGGCTTTCTTTTCAGGGATAAGAGATTGTGCATTCCCCAATGTTCAATGCGAGACTTGATACTCACGGAAGCACATGGGGGAGGACTTATGGGACACTTCGGTGTAGATAAGACACTAGCCGTGGTAGCTGATCATTTCTTTTGGCCACACTTGAAGAAGGACGTAGAGAAGCATTGTTCTAGATGTGTGCGTGTCACAAAGCCAAGTCCAGGTTACACCCTCATGGTCTTTACCTACCTTTGCCTATTCCTAACGCACCTTGGGTGGATGTGTCTATGGACTTTGTGTTAGGATGCCCAAGATCAGACACAAGGATTCAATTCTTGTTGTTGTGGATCGTTTTTCCAAGATGGCACACTTCATACCTTGTGACAAATACAATGATGCAACACAAACCGCGGATTTGTTTTTCAAAGAGGTGGTACGTTTGCATGGAGTGCCAAGAACCATAGTCTCTGATCGAGATACGAAGTTCCTCAGCCATTCTGGAGAACCCTATGGAGAAAACTTGGAACCAAGTTGCTATTTTCACTACTTGCCATCCCCAAAGATGGACAAACAGAAGTGGTAAACCGTACTCTCTCTACACTATTAAGAGTAACTCTTGTCGAAACTCAAAGACATGGTTAGATTGTTTGCCATTTATCGAATTTGCTTATAACCATGCTACTCATTCTGCTACTAAGATGTCACCATTGAAGTTGTTTATGGTTTTAATCCACTAACCCACTTGATCTTACGCAATCCCACAAATTGAGCAAGTTAATCTAGATGGTGTCAGGAAAAGTGAGTTTATTAAGAAGCTTCATGAAAAGGCTAGAGAAAACATTTAAAGAAGACCGAGAATTACAAGAAGCAAGCTGATAAAGGATGCAAAGAGATGGTGTTTGAACCAGGAGAATGGGTGTGGTTACATTTCAGACAGGAAAGGTTTCCTAATCAAAGGAGTTCCAAGCTTGCACCCCGTGGAGATGGTCCATTCCGAGTCTTGGAGCGTATCAACGACAATGCATACAAGCTGGAGCTACCAGGTGACATGAGAGTGTCTAATAGTTTTAATGTACTGATCTGTCCTTATGACGCAGAAGACACAGTTTTGAGGACAAAACCTTTAGAAGAGGGAGGGAATGATGTGGACATGCAACCGGACCAACTAGAACGATCATTCCTATTGTCAAAGATTCACCCATGACTCGATCCAAGACTAGAAGACTCAGAGAAGGGTTCAATAGAGCTGTAGCTGCACTCATCAACACCCACGAGTTCCAATGTTTGAGGCCAGAACCACAAGAAGAGAACTCAACTAAGGAACCTGACCTCGTCAAAGACTTTGCGCGACTAAACGTACAAGATGAGCAATGCCAAGTCAAGCAATGTGAGTCTATTCCTTTGGCAGGTACTAGAGTCATAAGCAGCTAATATTCGAGTTGGAAGCTCAAGGAGAAGACAAGGAACGAGGTCCAAAGATTGGACAAGAAGACTTCAAGGAAGAGCCAATCAAGACCGAACCACAAGACAACCGAACTAAGCTAACCCAAGGTAAAGTATTCTCAATATTAACGATTTTTGCAGGTAAAGGAGAGTCTCCCAGTGGCTAAGAGCTCGCCAACACCTTAGTTCGAGTCCTAGTAGAGTCTTTTTATTTGTTTAAGTTCGGACAATGTTACCTTTTGTTTGTTTTTGCATTTTCGAATTGTATCATTTCCTTTTCTGTTGAGTCGGCCTTAGGGCTAGCTGATAGAGCTATTATAAAGCTCCCTTGCAGCGTGTATTCTTTTTTAACCTACCTATCAATAAAATAACGCAGTTCATCTAAGTTCTTAGCCGCCGCCTAAGAAAGTTTCTTGCTTGTTCTTGTGCGAAGGAGAGTAGCCAAGAGCGGTGTTGCTGTATCAAGGAGCCTTTCATCCTCCGGTGGTGCCATCGATCCATCATCAACCCCCATCATCGTTCCTTCAAGAGAGAGCCTTCGTGCCAGCTTAAGGAATCAGCATCTACTTCAAGCCTTGCTTCCCAAGCCTTGTCGTACCATCATCCATCCAACAACCATCAGAGAGAGAGCGTCAAAGCCAGCGTGTGGTTCCATCTTCCCCTTGATCCAGACCGCATATAAGCCTCACCACCGAGTCTTATATCAGAGGATGTGCCTACTACTATTACCGAGACTTACACAAAGTTTTCGAAGTCTTTCTCAGGGAAACAGGTTGAGGAATACTTTGAGGAGTTTGAAGTTGTCAAGAACGGTTAGAAGTCCAGGCACCAGATGAGACACTCATGGCTCAGTTTGTTGATGGTCTTCAAGACCGCATTGCAAGAAAGGTGGGAGAGACAAGTGTATGGAGACTTCGACGAGTTAATGCACTTTGCTACTCAAGCTGAACAACAAATCAAGAGGAAGATAGCCTCCACTCACGCAACAAGAACACTTGGAGTCAGTCCAATCAAAAGACGTATGACAAGGGAAAAGACAAAGTTGCTGATGATCGGTTCAAGAAAGACAAAGCCGAGACCCAAAACCACTAAAACAGATTCAGGTACTCCTAGACCTAAGAAGAATCGTGATATAACCTGTTTAAGTGTCAGAGCAAAGGGCATTATGCCAATGAATGCCCAAACCGTCGTGTGATGCTGATCAACGACCAAGGAGAGTATGAGACTGAAGATGAACAAGAGCCAGAACCAACTGATTCTGAAGGAGAAATAACGACTATCCTGAAGTGGGAGAGATATTGGTACAAGGATAGCTCTTAGTGCCATGTTTGAACCTGAAACCGTGCAAAGATAGAGAACATCTTTCACACAAGATGCAACATACAATCAAAGGTATGTAGCTTGATTATTGATGGTGGTTCTTGCACTAACGTGGCTAGCAAGTATCTTGTTGATAAGTTAGGTCTCAAGACAACTAACACCCCAAGCCATACCGATTGAAATGGCTAAATGATGAACGGTGTTGAAGATTGGAGAGCAAGTATCCGTGCTTTCAGTATAGGCAAGTACACGGATGAAGTTAAATGCGATGTGGGTCCCATGGAGGCTGGACATCTCTTATTGGGAAGACCTTGGCAATATGACAAGGATACTCTTCACCATGGGCGAACTAATTCTACTCATTCAGCCATAACAACCGCAAGCACAACTTAGCTCCTCTTACACCACAAGAAGTGTTTGAAATGCAAAAATCCATGAACCAAATAAACAAGGCTCGTAAGACCAACTTGTTTATTACTCCAACTTTGGTTTGTAAAGCTATTGATTGCAAAACACAGGTGCTACTAATGGTCTTTAGAGAATGTTTGCTTTCAGGTACAATAGATTCGGAGCTGCCAACCGAAGTTAAAGAGCTTCTCAAGCAATTCGGAGATGTGTTTCCTGATGAGATTCCAGCTGGTTTACCTCCAGTCCGAGGCATTGAGCATCAGATAGATCTTATTCCAGGAGCTCCATTGCCTAACAGACCTGCGTATAGAGTTAATCCAGAAGAGTCTAAGGAGCTAGAGAAGCAAGTCCAAGAGTTAATGTCAAAAGGATACATCCGGGAGAGTTTAAGTCCTTGTGCCGTGCCAGTCTTGTTGGTGCCAAAGAAGGATGGAACCTGGAGGATGTGTGTGGATTGCCGAGCTATAAACAACATCACAATCAAGTATAGGCATCCAATACCACGCCTTGATGACATGCTAGATGAACTAAGTGGAGCCACGATCTTTTCAAAGATTGATCTTAAGAGCGGCTATCATCAAGTTCGAATGAAGGAAGGTGATGAATGGAAGACAGCCTTTAAGACCAAGAGAGGCTTATACGAATGGCTAGTCATGCCATTTGGACTCACCAATGCTCCAAGTACATTCATGAGACTCATGAATCACGTGCTAAGAGCATACATTTGTAAGTTTGTTGTTGTTTACTTTGATGATATTCTTATATACAGCACTTGCTTATCGGATCATTTGATCCATCTTGAGAAGGTTTTAAACACTCTGAGGGTAGAAGGCCTATACGCCAACCTCAAGAAGTGTACCTTCTGTACTGATCAAGTAGTTTTCCTAGGTTTTGTTGTAAGTTCTCAGGGTTTGCAAGTAGATAAGGAAAAGATCAAAGCAATCCGAGATTGGCCAACACAACAACCATAGGACATGTGAGAAGTTTCCATGGACTAGCCAGCTTCTATAGGCGGTTTGTCCGAGACTTTAGCACCATTGCAGCCCCATTAACATCAGTTATCAAGAAAGACGTTGCATTCAAATGGGGAGAAGAACAAGAACAAGCTTTTCAGAAGCTTAAGGATCGTTTGATCCAATCACCGGTTTTGTGTTTGCCTGACTTTGATAAAACATTTGAGATTGAATGTGATGCTTCAGGAACAGGAATTGGAGCTGTTCTAACTCAAGGAGGCAAACCGGTGGCATTCTTTGGTGAAAAGCTTCATGGAGCTTCACTAAACTATCCTACTTATGACAAGGAGCTATATGCGCTTGTAAGGTCTCTCGAAACTTGGCAACATTACTTATTATCTAAAGAGTTTGTTATTCATACAGATCATGAGACTCTAAAGTACTTAAGAGGCCAAACATCACTTAAGAAGAGACACGCAAGGTGGCTTCAATTTGTGGAGACATTTCCCTATGTCATTAAGTACAAGAAGGGAAAGAAAACATTGTAGCTGATGCACTTTCAAGAAGGCATGCCCTGATAGCTACAATGGAGGCCAAGGTTTTGGGTTTTGAGCACATCAAAGACCTATACCAAGATGATCCCGACTTCAAAGACACCATCCAACTGTGCAACAAAGGTGCAATAGGTCCATTCTATTTGCAAGATGGTTTTCTTTTCAGGGATAAGAGGTTGTGCATTCCACAAGGATCAATGCGTGATCTAATACTAAGGGAAGCACACGGAGGAGGTCTCATGGGGCATTTCGGAATTGACAAAACGTTAAGCATTGTGATGGAGCATTTCTTTTGGCCACGCTTAAGGAGAGATGTGGAGCGCTTCTGTGCTAAGTGCATCACATGCCTACGAGCTAAATCCAGGTCACATCCACATGGTTTGTATACTCCATTACCTATTCCTAACATGCCATGGGTAGATGTTTCTATGGACTTTGTCTTAGGATTGCCAAGCATAAGGAGGAAGGATTCGATCTTTGTTGTTGTGGATCGATTCTCGAAGATGGCTCACTTCATTCCATGCAACAAGACCAATGATGCTACGCAAATAGCTGATTTGTTCTTCAAGGAGGTGGTGAAGTACCATGGCATTCCACGCACCATAGTGTCAGACCGAGACACCAAGTTCCTAAGCCACTTTTGGAGAACACTATGGAGGAAGCTAGGCACAAAGCTTCTCTTCTCAACAACTTGCCATCCACAAACAGATGGACAAACTGAAGTTGTCAACCGCACTCTCTCAACCCTTTTAAGGGCTACGGTTGGTAAAAACTTAAGGAATTGGCTTGATTGTTTACCTTTTATTGAGTTTGCTTATAATCGTGTGCCACCCTCTACTACTAAACTTTCTCCTTTTGAAGTTGTCTATGGTTTTAAACCAAATACTCCACTAGATCTTATGCCTTTGGAACACAAAGAACAGATGATTAGCCAAGATGGAGTGGAGAAGGCCGAGTTTGTCAAGAAGATCCATGAGAAAGTTAGAGAGAACATAGAGAAGAAGAACAAGCAAACCGAGGAGTATGTGAACAAGAAACGCAAGAAGGTCACCTTTGAAGAAGGAGATTGGGTTTGGCTACACATGAGGACAGAACGGTTTCCAAATGAAAGAAAGTCTAAGCTATCACCACGAGGAGATGGCCCCTTCAAAGTCCTGAAGAAAATAAATGACAATGCGTATCACATTGATCTGCCAGGTGAGTTTAAAATTTCTCATACATTTAATGTTTCTGATTTATCTCCCTTTGATGCAGATGAGACAATTCTGAGGACAGAATCTTCGCAAGGGGGAGGGGATGATGAGGAACTAGGAACCAACCAACCCATTCCCATCATGAAGCAAGCCCCAAGAACAAGATCCGGAACTAGAGACATGCGTGAGAGCTTCAACCTTGGAGTAGCAAGCCTATTCAACAACCAGAGCTTGGAGAGTATCACGGACCAGCTGAGCACGCTCAACATCACTGAAGAACAGCTAAGTGAAGATCAGCAAGACACGGTTCAAGCTCAAGAGAAAGAAGCAGCAGCTCGTATAGAAGCTTATCACATCCAAGTCGGTCCACATGATCATGAAGAGGAAGTGCATAAGACTTGGCCATTGTTTTCAACTCGACAAGAGCATGGAGTTTCCTTATTCAGCATCCAAGCTAAATGAAACGCTGCACTTCAATCACACACGGTTCAATCAATCAAGGTATGGTTTACTTCAAATTCAATTAAACTAACCGTGTGCTCTTGTTTTGTTTTCAGGTCGACTAAGTAGTTCAATTAGTTATTTCGGTTTAGTAGTTCATTAGCTTTGTAATTCGGTTAAGTTAGTTTTCTTTTCAGTACTTGTAATTCTTGTAATTTGCTTCAAGTCCCCAAGTAGGGCAAAGCTGCATCGGTTTGTTTATAAGGCCTCTAGAGCAGCCGTGTATCTTAACAACTCATATCAATAAAGAAACCGGAGCTTTTCATCTTTGAAAACCCTTTTGAAGTCTTGAGTTCGTGTGTAATATCGACCTTGAGCAATCTTGACTTATCAAAGCTTAGATCCATAAGGCTTTGTGGCGTCCTCAATCCATTCCACCAACCGATCCTGCCAAAGAGAGTTGAACAACCAGTTGGCTTGATCCCATATCACTCGCTTCATTCGACCATCATCTAGCTTAAAGGAGAGCGTTGAACAACCAGCCTTCTTGCTCCATATCCACCCACGTGCTTACATCACTTTTGGAACACAAACTTGTATCTCATGCTTTGCGTTCTATCTTTATTAGAAGTTTTGGGAAAATAGTTTTGTTTAGAAACCTCATAAGACATTTATTGGACCCCAAATATGCTTTCTAAGCTTTTATAAGGTACACATCAAAGTTCTCCTTTGGAACATAAACTTGTATCCCTTGCTTCGCGTTCTACCTTTTGAATAAGTTTTGCGAAAATAGTTTTGTTTAGAAACCTCATAGGACATTTTTTGGATCCCCAATATGCTTTCTAAACTTTTATAAGGTACACAATAAAGTGCTCTTTTAGAACACAAACTTCTATCCCATGCTTCGCGTTCTATCTTTATTAGAAGTTTTGGAAAAATGTTTTGTTTAGAAACCTCATAGGACATTTTGTGGACCCCAAATATGCTTTCTTAGCTTTTATAAGGTACACATTAAAGTTCTCCTTTGGAACACAAACTTGTATCCCATGCTTCGCGTTCTACCTTATTAAGAAGTTTTGCAAAAATAGTTTTGTTTAGAAATTTCATAGGACATTTATTGGACCCCAAATATGCTTTCTAAGCTTTTATAAGGTTCATATTAAAGTTCTCTTTTGGAACACAAACTTGTATCCCATGCTTCGCGTTCTACCTTTATAAGAAGTTTTGCGAAAATAGTTTTGCTTAGAAACCTCATAGGACATTTTTTGGACCCCAAATATGATTTCTAAGCTTTTGTAAGGTACATATGAAAGTTCTCTTTTGGAACACAAACTTGTATCCCATGCTTCGCGTTCTACCTTTATAAGAAGTTTTGCGAAAATAGTTTTGCTTAGAAACCTCGTAGGACATTTTTTGGACTCCAAACATGCTTTCTAAGCTTTTATAAGGTACACATCAAAGTTCTATTTTGGAACACAAACTTGTATCCCATGCTTTGCGTTCTATCTTTATTAGAAGTTTTGGGAAAATAGTTTTGTTTAGAAACCTCATAGGACATTTATTGGACCCCAAATATGCTTTCTAAGCTTTTATAAGGTACATATTAAAGTTCTCTTTTGGAACACAAACTTGTATCCCATGCTTCGCGTTCTGCCTTTATAAGAAGTTTTGCGAAAATAGTTTTGCTTAGAAACCTCATAGGACATTTTTTGGACCCCAAATATGATTTCTAAGCTTTTGTAAGGTACATATTAAAGTTCTCTTTTGGAACACAAACTTGTATCCCATGCTTCGCTTTCTACCTTTATAAGAAGTTTTGCGAAAATAGTTTTGCTTAGAAACCTCATTGGACATTTTTTGGACCCCAAATATGCTTTCTAAGCTTTTATAAGGTACACATCAAAGTTCTCTTTTGGAACACAAACTTGTATCCCATGCTTCGCGTTCTACCTTTATAAGAAGTTTTGCGAAAATAGTTTTGCTTAGAAACCTCATAGGACATTTTTTGGACCCCAAATATGATTTCTAAACTTTTGTAAGGTACATATTAAAGTTCTCTTTTGGAACACAAACTTGTATCCCATGCATCGCGTTCTACCTTTATAAGAAGTTTTGTGAAAATAGTTTTGTTTAGAAACCTCATAGGACATTTTTTGGATCCCCAATATGCTTTCTAAACTTTTATAAGGTACACAATAAAGTGCTCTTTTGGAACACAAACTTCTATCCCAAGCTTCGCGTTTTATCTTTATTAGAAGTTTTGGGAAAATTTTTTGTTTAGAAACCTCATAGGACATTTTTTGGACCCCAAATATGTTTTCTGAGCTTTTATAAGGTACACATTAAAGTTCTCTTTTGGAACACAAACTTGTATCCCATGCTTCGCGTTCTACCTTTATTAGAAGCTTTGCAAAAATAGTTTTGCTTAGAAACCTCATAGGACATTTTTTGGACCCCAAATATGCTTTTTAAGTTTTTTTGAGGTACATATTAAAGTTCTCTTTTGGAACACAAACCTGTATCCCATGCTTCGCGTTTTACATTTATAAGAAGTTTTGCGAAAATAGTTTTGCTTAGAAACCTCATAGGACATTTTTTGGACCCCAAATATGCTTTCTAAGCTTTTATAAGATACACATTAAAGTTCTATTTTGGAACACAAACTTGTATCTCATGCTTTGCGTTCTATCTTTATTAGAAGTTTTGGGAAAATAGTTGAAGAGATCCTGGGTGAGAGGATCTTTTGCCCTTGGATCCACTTCGTGTTTGATTGATGGATTGGTGATGATTCTCGATGGAAGATGAAGCGATGGAATAAAGTAGATGGAATAATGAAGCGGAAGACTTTGATAATGGATTTGCGGTTCGATTGATGATGGAATAGGAGACTGATGAGGAAGTGAGGATGGATAATGATGGGAGACGAAGGGTTATGGTGATTCAGCGATTGAACACAAAGATGGAATCGGTGGAAGAAGATAGAAGATGGAATCAACAAGAGGGATGATGAACTCTTGTTAACAGACTTGTTCAAATCCGATGATATGACTCACAAAGGATTCGCACAAGGGTTTGGATAGGATGGGATAGATGATAGAGATGGTACTTGTCAAGAGTGATGAAGAATTCTTGAGAAGCGTCTTGTATGATTCGACGATATGACTCACGACGAAACACAACAAGGGTTTCTTGAATAAATCCAGGATATGACTCACCAGGATTCAAACAAGAGATGATCTAAACTCAAAGAGATTTTTATTAAAAGATTAGATAAGTTCTACAAATGAGATCGAGAGAGAATATAAAGAGAAGAAGGAAGGGATGTGGGAAATTGAGCCAGTCTTGGAACAAGCTCCGAGACTAAACTCAATTATTACATGCAAAGACTAAAATTCAAATTTGAAAATAAGGAAGCGGCTGGTTGTCTTCAATTAGGTCAAAGTACGGATTCAGGTAGGCATTCCTAAATATGAGTAAAAGCTTCCATTTGTGAAGGGCTTCCCGAATATGATCACTTGCTTCCTGAATACGGCCTTGATCAACGATGGGTGATTTGGATGTGAATCATTTGCCTCATTAAAAACCTTGTCAAGACCAAAACCCAGGGTAGGAAAAAGATCTTTGACAAGGAAAAGAGTACAAATGAGACACATGCCCATTTGATGATCTTGTATCAAAACCGATGAGGTTAAGATAACATCTTTTCCATAATCTTTCTTTACTCTGAATATATCCTCAACTCCAAGCTGTTCCTCTGGTTCATGCTCAGGTTCATGCTCTTGATCCTTGGCCGGGATCATATCATCCTCTCCCACTTCAAAAGGATTTGACCTCAAATCCGATTCACCTGCAACGAAAAGCACAAGATTAGTAACTTCAGAATTCAGACTAATAGGATACTCACCTGTGATAAGCTGGGGCTTATAAGTTGCATCAGGAGGTTTTTCTTTGATCAGGATGATGCGGCCAGCATGATGATGTTTTTCTTGGTACAAATCAGGTGGCTTGAATCGTTTGTCTTCCTCTCTCTTTTGGAGTCTCTCTTTGCGCTTCATGGCTTCTCCAAAACCTGCACTTGACTCTCTTGACAAAGACAAGCAAATCATATCTGTGTGATCAAGAACAAGAAGACAGTTGAGAACAAAAATACTTACCTGTCCGAGTTCAAATTCGGTGTCTCTAGCTCTTATTAGGATCGGATTTATCCATCCATGGTTCAAGGCTTGTTGAGAATTGTAGTTTGATATGAACAAAGGTAAAGCATCCGGTGGTTCATCTTTGAGCGTTGAAGACCATTTGATTGCATTCCCAATTCCTTGTAATGCTCTTTTGGGGTGATCCTTACTCCAGCTTCTTGAGTTTGGTAGTTGCTCGGATTAAAGGTAAAATCATACTCTCTTGTTGCATCAGATCCGGCTTTGATCATACTTGCACCTGTACCAACCAAAAGCAAGTAAGGCTTCATGCGCTTTTGAGAGTCTAGATAAGTACCTCGAGTTTGATGAGTTCGTTGGCATAAATCTGGTGGCTTTTCTTTGATTGCCAAAGTGTCCAATGCCCCTCCTGTTTCTTTCTGAGCACTCATGGGACAGAACAAGTGCATTATACTTGAAATAGAGAATTCAAAAATAGAGTATTTGAAACTATAACCGATTATATAATCTTGCCAATAAGAAATCAGGTTAAAAGTCTCACTCAAGCTGATACCAAGTATAGGATGTGGCTTATGATCAAAGATAGATGGCTCATGTAGTGCAAGGACAAGCGGTTCATAAGCTTTAACTCGTTCAGCATCCTTGGACCTAGTGATCTCAGAGCTTGCGATCTGATTCTGAACCGTGATCAAGGCTTGCTCTTCTCTTTGGCTCACGAGCTTTCCTTTTGTGTCCAGAGATTTTTCCAGTTGTTCTTTTCCAGTACCTGTTCCTGCATCAAAGCCCTTTGACCAAGACAAGTGATCGATACTAGAAGTAAGAGTGCTAAGATCATCAACAGAATCATCACTAGTATCAGTACTAATTTCTTGCGGTTCTAGAGATGCAATATGTGGGTTTCTTTTAGCTGGACAATCTCTAGCATAGTGACCACTGCCTTTGCACTTAAAACAAGTTATTTCACTTAAATTCAAAGTGCTAGAAGACTTAACTTGAGTGTTTTTCTTCGGTTTTGAATTCTGTTGTTGCTTTTGTTGAGAGAAGTCATTCAAGATCTTTAACATTTGAGCCTCAAAGTCTTTCATCAACAGATCGTGGCTCTTATTTGGTTTTGGAACATACTGATCCCTTAAAAGCTTCTTCATTTCGTCCCAAGTGGTGATAGGAGGCTCCTTATAGTGCAAACGTTCCTCTTGCTCTTTCTTCCAACCCTTACGGACCTCTCCTCTGATATGATCAATTGCATGATCCAATCTCTTCTCTTTTCTGACCTTGTTGCAGTGAAACCAATCCTCCATGTTTCTTTCCCACTCTAGATAGCTTCCTTTGCCTGAAAAAGAATATAGTTGAATTTCTTTAGCAACATTATGAGAGGCTTGTCGCAAAAGACCAAGATGATTAATGGGTTCAGATGTGTGAGAATTTGTGTGTGATCTGCTCCATGTGGGACTCCTTAAAACGTCTGGTGGCTTGGGCTTAAGATCTAGTTCTCTCCTCTCTCGTGCTCTATGATACTGCACATAAGTTGAATCCTTCTCTTCTCTCATCACTTGTCTTCTTTTTTCAGGAATGGATTCAACAAGAGGCTGGTAGTGTTTGGGGCTTGATCTCTTCTCTGCCCCCGACATATCTGGAAAAAAAAACACAGATACACCAGTAACAAGTTCCTTTTTGTGATAGAAACAATCGCAAACAGCAATAGCGCACAGAAACTTCTAATCACAACAGGCTTTCTCAAAACACAGTTCTCGACAAATCGATTTGAAAAGACCGAATAAAATAACAAATCGAATCCACAAATTCCGAAACCAATTTTAACAAACACTAGACTCTTCCTAGTTTCAGAAACAATCGAAATCGTAATTTTCTGACGAACCAAATAATTATGAAAATTCGAACAATCAGACAGACGTTTCAGATCAGAATTCGAAAAGTCTAAAACTCTAAAATCGATTGACAAATCAGATCAGGTTCGACTTGAATCAACACAACCTGGCACGAAGTGGCTCTGATACCACCTGAAGTGATCTTGGGTGAGAGGATCTTTTCCCCTTGGATCCACTTCGTGTTTGGTTGATGGATTGGTGATGATTCTCGATGGAAGATAAAGCGATGGAATAAAGTAGATGAAATAATGAAGCGGAAGACTTTGATAATGGATTTGCGGTTCGATTGATGATGGAATAGGAGACTGATGAGGAAGTGAGGATGGATAATGATGGGAGACGAAGGGTTATGGTGATTCAGCGATTGAACACAAAGATGGAATCGGTGGAAGAAGATAGAAGATGGAATCAACAAGAGGGATGATGAACTCTTGTTAACAGACTTGTTCAAATCCGATGATATGACTCACAAAGGATTCGCACAAGGGTTTGGATAGGATGGGATAGATGATAGAGATGGTACTTGTCAAGAGTGATGAAGAATTCTTGAGAAGCGTCTTGTATGATTCGACGATATGACTCACGACGAAACACAACAAGGGTTTCTTGAATAAATCCAGGATATGACTCACCAGGATTCAAACAAGAGATGATCTAAACTCAAAGAGATTTTTATTAAAAGATTAGATAAGTTCTACAAATGAGATCGAGAGAGAATATAAAGAGAAGAAGGAAGGGATGTGGGAATTGAGCCAGTCTTGGAACAAGCTCCGAGACTAAACTCAATTATTACATGCAAAGACTAAAATTCAAAATTGAAAATAAGGAAGCGGCTGGTTGTCTTCAATTAGGTCAAAGTACGGATTCAGGTAGGCATTCCTAAATATGAGTAAAAGCTTCCATTTGTGAAGGGCTTCCCGAATATGATCACTTGCTTCCTGAATACGGCCTTGATCAACGAATGGGTGATTTGGATGTGAATCATTTGCCTCATTAAAAACCTTGTCAAGACCAAAACCCAGGGTAGGAAAAAGATCTTTGACAAGGAAAAGATTACAAATGAGACACATGCCCATTTGATGATCTTGTATCAAAACCGATGAGGTTAAGATAACATCTTTTCCATAATCTTTCTTTACTCTGAATATATCCTCAGCTCCAAGCTGCTCCTCTGGTTCATGCTCTTGATCCTTGGCCGGGATCATATCAATAGTTTTGTTTAGAAACCTCATAAGACATTTATTGGACCCCAAATATGCTTTCTAAGCTTTTATAAGGTACACATCAAAGTTCTCCTTTGGAACATAAACTTGTATCCCTTGCTTCGCGTTCTACCTTTTGAATAAGTTCTGTGAAAATAGTTTTGTTTAGAAACCTCATAGGACATTTTTTGGATCCCCAATATGCTTTCTAAACTTTTATAAGGTACACAATAAAGTGCTCTTTTGGAACACAAACTTCTATCCCATGCTTCGCGTTCTATCTTTATTAGAAGTTTTGGGAAAATGTTTTGTTTAGAAACCTCATAGGACATTTTGTGGACCCCAAATATGCTTTCTTAGCTTTTATAAGGTACACATTAAAGTTCTCCTTTGGAACACAAACTTGTATCCCATGCTTCGCGTTCTACCTTATTAAGAAGTTTTGCGAAAATAGTTTTGTTTAGAAACCTCATAGGACATTTATTGGACCCCAAATATGCTTTCTAAGCTTTTATAAGGTACATATTAAAGTTCTCTTTTGGAACACAAACTTGTATCCCATGCTTCGCGTTCTACCTTTATAAGAAGTTTTGCGAAAATAGTTTTGCTTAGAAACCTCATAGGACATTTTTTGGACCCCAAATATGATTTCTAAGCTTTTGTAAGGTACATATGAAAGTTCTCTTTTGGAACACAAACTTGTATCCCATGCTTCGCGTTCTACCTTTATAAGAAGTTTTGCGAAAATAGTTTTGCTTAGAAACCTCGTAGGACATTTTTTGGACCCCAAATATGCTTTCTATGCTTTTATAAGGTACACATCAAAGTTCTATTTTGGAACACAAACTTGTATCCCATGCTTTGCGTTCTATCTTTATTAGAAGTTTTGGGAAATAGTTTTGTTTAGAAACCTCATAGGACATTTATTGGACCCCAAATATGCTTTCTAAGCTTTTATAAGGTACATATTAAAGTTCTCTTTTGGAACACAAACTTGTATCCCATGCTTCGCGTTCTACCTTTATAAGAAGTTTTGCGAAAATAGTTTTGCTTAGAAACCTCATAGGACATTTTTTGGACCCCAAATATGATTTCTAAGCTTTTGTAAGGTACATATTAAAGTTCTCTTTTGGAATACAAACTTGTATCCCATGCTTGGCTTTCTACCTTTATAAGAAGTTTTGCGAAAATAGTTTTGCTTAGAAACCTCATAGGACATTTTTTGGACCCCAAATATGCTTTCTAAGCTTTTATAAGGTACACATCAAAGTTCTCTTTTGGAACATAAACTTGTATCTCATGCTTCGCGTTCTACCTTTATAAGAAGTTTTGCGAAAATAGTTTTGCTTAGAAACCTCATAGGACATTTTTTGGACCCCAAATATGATTTCTAAACTTTTGTAAGGTACATATTAAAGTTCTCTTTTGGAACACAAACTTGTATCCCATGCATCGCGTTCTACCTTTATAAGAAGTTTTGTGAAAATAGTTTTGTTTAGAAACCTCATAGGACATTTTTTGGATCCCCAATATGCTTTCTAAACTTTTATAAGGTACACAATAAAGTGCTCTTTTGTATAAGTTTTAAGAAAGCGGAAGTTATGAGTATTTGAAAAAATTTAGCAAGAAATAGAATGAAGTATGAAGAATAAGAAGAATCGTGTGAGAGAGAGAGAATTTGTGAAAGGGTGAGTTTATTCCCTTGGTTTTCTTCTTACATACAATGAAACTATAAATAGAGAAACTAGTTTACACAAGAGAGAGATTTGAGAGATTCAAATTTGAATAACATGATGATGAAAGTGAAGGGGACAGCCGACCATGCTTAGACCCACATTGGTCTCTTGGTTTTATTCAAATTGGTCTCTTTGGCGCTGAAGACCATCTAGAAGACTTCATGGGTGTTTGGGTATAACCATTGACTTGATCACCCATTGAATACCGATTATCTTTGTTCTTGAGTAATCCTTTCTTTTCTTTGATATTCAATACTCCCTCTCAAGCTTAAACCAAGAATGGGTTAAGCTTGGGACTATGTAGATTCACCTCGTTAAAAACCTCCATGTAGCAAAACCTCGTGGGACAAAAACTCCATGTAGGAAAAGAGTGTGAACCTCATTGTCTAGGGTTTTCAAAACTTGTTTGTGTGAGATTCATGAGTCCAAGCTTCTCATGAATATATTCACATGTCTTCAAGGTGGCCGCCTTAGTAAAAATATCGCCAACTGTTCTGAACTTCGTGTATAGCAAGGCAAGATAACTCCTAATTGCATCTGCTCTCTCACCTTGTGACAATCCACCTCAATATGCTTGGTTCTTTCATGGAAAACTGAGTTTGAAGCTATGTGGATAGCAGCCTGATTGTCACAATGCATTGTGATTGGAAGAGGTGTCTTGATTCCTAAGTCTTCCAACAACATCTTTAGCCACATCAATTCGGTTGTCAGTCTCCTCATTGCTCTATATTCAGCCTCAGTGCTAGAACATGAAACGATTTTCTGTTTCTTGCTCTTCCAAGTTACTAGGTTGCCTCCACAACGTGCAATATCCTGTGGTTGATCTCCTATCTTCTCTATCACCAGCCCAATCAGCATCACAATATCCAACTATACTTGAGCTTTTATTACAGCTCATCCAAATGCCTCGTTCTGGTGTTCCTTTCAGATATCTCAAGATCCGGTTCATCATACTCCAATGAGACATCCTTGGCTCTTGCATGTGCTGACTAACCTGGTTAACTGCAAAACAAAGATCAGGACGAGTAAGAGTGAGGTATATTAACTTACCAACCAGTCTTCTATAGAGTTTTGGATCGCCAAATGGTTGATCATCCTCGCTCTCTCCTCTTTGATGTACTTTGTATGCATCTTCAATAGGAGTCCTGATTGGTGTTCCATCCTGTGTTCCTGATTCACTCAAAAGATCAAGTATGTACTTTCTTTGAGATAAGAAGAGACCTTCCTTTGATCTACATACTTCTATCCCAAGAAAGTACTTTAGCTCTCCAAGGTCTTTAATATCAAAAACCGAATTCAAATAAGCCTTGGTGTTTTGAATACCAACCTTGTCACTCCCAGATATGATAATATCATCAACATATATGAGATGACTACAATACCTTCTTGGCTTTGCATAGTGAATAGAGTATGATCAGCTTCAGACCTCTTGAATCCGCGATCAAGTAAGGTGAAGCTTAGCTTTCTATACCATGCTCTAGGAGATTGTTTCAATCCGTAAATAGCTTTTCTTAGCCTAAGAACTTTCCCTGGTTGAATGCTGTCTTCAAGGCCTGGTGGTGGTGTCATATAAACCTCCTCTTCCAGCTCCCCCTGAAGAAAAGCATTCTTCACATCCATTTGCCACAATTCCCATTCCAAGTTTGTTGCAAGTGAAAGTACAACTCGGACTGTGTGTAGTTTGGCTACTGGAGCAAATGTGTCACGATAATCCTCTCCATAGGTTTGTGTGAATCCTCTTGCAACCAGCCTTGCCTTGTATCTCTCTATTGCTCCATCACTCTTATACTTAATTGTGAAGACCCATCTTGAACTAACTGTCTTCTTTCCCTTAGGCAGGTCAGCTTCATCCCAAGTGTGATTCTTTATCATAGCACTGGTTTCTTCTCCACACGCATCTCTCCACACCTTGTGTTCTTTGGCTTCATCATAGGTTTTTGGTACCTCTTCTTGATCAAGTATGCTTATGAATACTTGATGTTCCTCAGGGAATATGCGAAAGAGCACACGGCTTGTAAAGGATGAGCTTCTGCTTGACAGTTGTAGTATACTCTTGTATTTACCCAATTAGATGGATCCTTTCTGATCCTCTGACTCCTTCTTAATGCAACCGGTTGCTCAGCCACCACTTGCTCTTCCATTGGCACAGGTTGATCAGTCGTGTGTTCTGTTGGCTCCTCCTCATTTGTTATATTTGGAGCCTCCTCATTTGCTTCTTCACGATCTTCTTCACAAGCTTGATCATGGCCAGTGTCATTGATATTCTCCCCTTCAGGATCAAGCGGGACTGAAGGAGGTAGAGGAGGCATGGATGGAGTAGGCATTGATATTCCTAAGTTCTGAAAGAGCATTCGTAAGTTAGTAGCTCGGTCAGAATGAGACTGAGCAAGATTCTCCAGGCTAGGCCAATCATTTTCTGTGTAGTATCCTTTCTCCTCTAAAAACTTCACATCACGAGAGACCATAACTTTGCCAGTTTCAGGTACCACACACTTGTATCCTTTCTGAGTAGTAGAGTATCCAATGAACATACTCTTTACGCTCTTAGCTTCTAGCTTGTTGCGGTTCTCCCCTGGAACTAAAACAAAAGCCACACAACCAAACACACGTAAGTGATCAATAACAGGTTTAGTTTTATTGAGTACCTCAAATGGTGAGATATCATGAAGGACTTTTGTTGGTGTCCTATTAATCAGATAGCAAGCCATAACTACAGCATCCCCCCAATCTCTTTGGAACATTTGTATGAAACATCATAGAGCGAGCTACTTCCATGAGATGTCTATTCTTCCTTTCAGCTACTCCATTTTGTTGTGGAGTATAAGGGCAACTAGTTTGATGAATTATCCCATTTTGGGATATAACTGCTTGAAGGCATGACTTGTATATTCGCCACCATTATCTGAACGAAATCTTAATTTTAGCATTGTAATGATTAGTAACATAAGCATGAAACTACAAAATGCTTCAAGCACACGATCCTTAGATGGAAGCAATGTTAACCATGTATATTTTGATTTTTCATCAATGAAAGTCACAAAATACTTATGATTATCTCTAGATATGCATGGTGATGTCCAAACATCTGAATGAATTAAATCAAAACAATTTTCATATAAGGTAGATGATTTAGGGAAAACAGTCTTGCAATGTTTGCCAAGAATACAAGCTTCACAATCTTTATTTTGAAATTGAATGCTAGGCAATAACAAGTTAAGAGCCCTATGGTGAGGGTGTCCTAATCTAGCATGCCAAACGCATTATTTGAAACAAAACAATTCAAATTCAAATCGCATGATAAAGAAGAGGGTTTAGTGTCTTCAAGAACATATAAGTTCCTTTGGTGGTTCCTTGCCCAAGGCACTTGCTAGTATCAATATCCTGAAACCAAAAATCATTAGCCCCAAATATAGCATAGCAATTCAAGTCAGAAGTAGCCTTTCTAACTGATAGCAAATTGATTTAAAAGTTGGCATATAGAAGGCTGAGGTTTCTTTATCAAACAACTTTAAATCCCTAATTCCTTCTATCTTAACATTATCTCCATTTGCAATACTAACATGCCCTAGAGCTGGTTTAATATTGTTCATAAGTTTAGCATCACTAATCATATGGTGACTAGCTCCAGAATCAACTACCAATGGTTTAACACTATCCATCACCCTACCATTGCTACAAGAAGTTCCAGACTTAATTGCTAACGGTTTACTAGAGATATCTATCCAGTTAACATTACTACAAGAAGCATGAACGCTTATGGGCTTAGCAATGTTACCAGACTCCTTAAGCGCTTTGATAAGAGCATCAAGGTCTGATTTCTTCACAAAGTCTGATGATGCAGCCATTGCCATTCCTTCAAACTTTGAAGCGCCACCTTGTTCCATAATTCCGGATGATCCGGCTGCAATGTGAGCTTTGTGGTTGTCTTTCCACTTGTTCTGACCAGAGTTGGTATTCCACTTGTTTAGGTGTGGATACAGAATGTAACACTTCTCCTTAGTATGACCAATCTTCTTGCAATGCTCACACACAAGATGTGGATTTTTGTAATGCGACTTGTTAGCACTTGCTTGTGTCACATTCATTTGCTCTACTTTGTTGGCCAGAACGAGCTCTCCACCTTTTCCTCCAATAAGGCCAAGTGATCCTTGTTCCTTCTGGATTTGAGCACACACCTCATCCAAGCTAGGGAGCTTTGCACCTCTCAGGATATGCTTAATAAGATCGTTATATGATGGATTTAGCACCATGAGTAGAGCAAATACCCTGTCTTGTTCTCGCCTTTCGTTGAGAACACTTGCTTCTAGTGTGGGTGGCCTCAACATTTCCAGTTCAGCCCAAAGTGATCTGAACTTGCCAAAGAACTTGTTTAACTCCATATCTTCTTGGCTCAAATTGTTGATGGCTCTCTTAACCTCAAATACTCTAGTGAGATTAGAGACATTTCCGAACACATTCTTCAAGGTGTTCCATAGCTCCTTTTCTCCTTCACAGTAGGAGTAAGCTTCAAGAACTGATACATCCAAGGAAGCCTGAAGAATGGCTAACACAGCTTGGTCTTCTTGGAACCACTTGTTGGTATCCACCATAGCCGCTTCATTTTCTTCAGCTTGATCACCATGTAATTCTTCAACGTGGCTCCAAACACCACGACCTCACAGAACAGCTTTCGCGGTTCTTGCCCAAAGAAGATAATTGTCTCCTCCTTTGAGAATCACCGGAAGTACAATATTCTTTCCTTCTTCCAAACCCATTGTTTCAAGTAAGGATAAACTAAAACGAAAATAAGAGTTTTAAGATGGAAAAGTGTTTAATCTTAATAGCGATTTAAGAGTAAGCTTCAAAGAACAAAAGAAGCTTTCCAGAACTGGTTTTGATAACCAGATTAAAGAGTGTTTTAAGCACAAAGAAATGAGAAAGCCAAGTTCGTAACTGGCTCTGATACCATATAGGTTTTAAGAAAGCGGAAGTTATGAGTATTTGAAACAATTTAGCAAGAAATAGAATGAAGTATGAAGAATAAGAAGAATCGTGTGAGAGAGAGAGAATTTGTGAAAGGGTGAGTTATTCCCTTGGTTTTCTTCTTACATACAATGAAACTATAAATAGAGAAACTAGTTTACACAAGAGAGAGATTTGAGAGATTCAAATTTGAATAACATGATGATGAAAGTGAAGGGGACAGCCGACCATGCTTAGACCCACATTGGTCTCTTGGTTTTATTCAAATGGTCTCTTTGGCGCTGAAGACCATCTAGAAGACTTCATGGGTGTTTGGGTATAACCATTGACTTGATCACCCATTGAATACCGATTATCTTTGTTCTTGAGTAATCCTTTCTTTTCTTGATATTCAATATTGGAACACAAACTTCTATCCCAAGCTTCGCGTTTTATCTTTATTAGAAGTTTTGGGAAAATTTTTTGTTTAGAAACCTCATAGGACATTTTTTGGACCCCAAATATGCTTTCTGAGCTTTTATAAGGTACACATTAAAGTTCTCTTTTGGAACACAAAATTGTATCCCATGCTTCGCGTTCTACCTTTATTAGAAGCTTTGCAAAAATAGTTTTGCTTAGAAACCTCATAGGACATTTTTTGGACCCCAAATATGCTTTTTAAGGTTTTTTGAGGTACATATTAAGTTCTTTTTGGAACACAAACCTGTATCCCATGCTTCGCGTTTTACCTTTATAAGAAGTTTTGCGAAAATAGTTTTGCTTAGAAACCTCATAGGACATTTTTTGGACCCCAAATATGCTTTCTAAGCTTTATAAGATACACATTAAAGTTCTCTTTTGGAACACAAACTTGTATCTCATGCTTTGCGTTCTATCTTTATTAGAAGTTTTGGGAAAATAGTTTTGTTTAGAAACCTCATAAGACATTTATTGGACCCCAAATATGCTTTCTAAGCTTTTATAAGGTACACATCAAAGTTCTCCTTTGGAACATAAACTGTATCCCTTGCTCGCGTTCTACCTTTTGAATAAGTTTTGTGAAAATAGTTTTGTTTAGAAACCTCATAGGACATTTTTGGACCCCAAATATGCTTTCTAACTTTTATAAGGTACACAATAAAGTGCTCTTTTGGAACACAAACTTCTATCCCATGCTTCGCCTTCTATCTTTATTAGAAATTTTGGGAAAATGTTTTGTTTAGAAACCTCATAGGACATTTTGTGGACCCCAAATATGCTTTCTTAGCTTTTATAAGGTACACATTAAAGTTCTCCTTTGGAACACAAACTTGTATCCCATGCTTCGCGTTCTACCTTATTAAGAAGTTTTGCAAAAATAGTTTTGTTTAGAAACCTCATAGGACATTTATTGGACCCCAAATATGCTTTCTAAGCTTTTATAAGGTTCATATTAAAGTTCTCTTTTGGAACACAAACTTGTATCCCATGCTTCGCGTTCTACCTTTTAAGAAGTTTTGCGAAAATAGTTTTGCTTAGAAACCTCATAGGACATTTTTTGGACCCCAAATATGATTTCTAAGCTTTTGTAAGGTACATATTAAAGTTCTCTTTTGGAACACAAACTTGTATCCCATGCTTCGCGTTCTACTTTATAAGAAGTTTTGCGAAAATAGTTTTGCTTAGAAACCTCATAGGACATTTTTTGGACCCCAAATATGCTTTCTAAGCTTTTATAAGGTACACATCAAAGTTCTCTTTTGGAACACAAACTTGTATCCCATGCTTCGCGTTCTACCTTTATAAGAAGTTTTGCGAAAATAGTTTTGCTTAGAAACCTCATAGGACATTTTTTGGACCCCAAATATGATTTCTAAGCTTTTGTAAGGTACATATTAAAGTTCTCTTTTGGAACACAAACTTGTATCCCATGCTTCGCGTTCTACCTTTATAAGAAGTTTTGCGAAAATAGTTTTGCTTAGAAACCTCATAGGACATTTTTTGGACCCCAAATACGCTTTCTAAACTTTTATAAGGTACACAATAAAGTGCTCTTTTGGAACACAAACTTGTATCTCTTGCTTTGCGTTCTATCTTTATTAGAAGTTTTGGGAAAATAGTTTTGTTTAGAAACCTCATAGGACATTTATTGGACCCCAAATATGCTTTCTAAGCTTTTATAAGGTACATATTAAAGTTCTCTTTTGGAACACAAACTTTTATCCCATGCTTCCCGTTCTACCTTTATAAGAAGTTTTGCGAAAATAGTTTTGCTTAGAAACCTCATAGGACATTTTTTGGACCCCAAATATGATTTCTAAGGTTTTGTAAAGTACACATTAAAGTTCTCTTTTGGAACACAAACTTGTATCTCTTGCTTTGCGTTCTATCTTTATTAGAAGTTTTGGGAAAATAGTTTTGTTTAGAAACCTCATAGGACATTTATTGGACCCCAAATATGCTTTCTAAGCTTTTATAAGGTACACATCAAAGTTCTCTTTTGGAACATAAACTTGTATCCCTTGCTTCGCGTTCTACCTTTTGAATAAGTTTTGTGAAAATAGTTTTGTTTAGAAACCTCATAGGACATTTTTTGGATCCCCAATATGCTTTCTAACTTTATAAGGTACACAATAAAGTGCTCTTTTGGAACACAAACTTCTATCCCATGCTTCGCGTTCTATCTTTATTAGAATTTTGGGGAAAATGTTTGTTTAGAAACCTCATAGGACATTTTGTGGACCCCAAATATGCTTTCTTAGCTTTTATAAGGTACACATTAAAGTTCTCTTTGGAACACAAACTTGTATCCCATGCTTCGCGTTCTACCTATTAAGAAGTTTTGCGAAAATAGTTTTGTTTAGAAACCTCATAGGACATTTATTGGACCCCAAATATGCTTTCTAAGCTTTTATAAGGTTCATATTAAAGTTCTCTTTTGGAACACACAAACTTGTATCCCATGCTTCGCGTTCTACCTTTATAAGAAGTTTTGCGAAAATAGTTTTGCTTAGAAACCTCATAGGACATTTTTTGGACCCCAAATATGATTTCTAAGCTTTTGTAAGGTACATATTAAAGTTCTCTTTGGAACACAAACTTGTATCCCATGCTTCGCGTTCTACCTTTATAAGAAGTTTTGCGAAAATAGTTTTGCTTAGAAACCTCATAGGACATTTTTTGGACCCCAAATATGCTTTCTAAGCTTATTAAGGTACACATCAAAGTTCTCTTTGGAACACAAACTTGTATCCCATGCTTCGCGTTCTACCTTTATAAGAAGTTTTGCGAAAATAGTTTTGCTTAGAAACCTCATAGGACATTTTTTGGACCCAAATATGATTTCTAAGCTTTTGTAAGGTACATATTAAAGTTCTCTTTGGAACACAAACTTGTATCCCATGCTTCGCGTTCTACCTTTATAAGAAGTTTTGCGAAATAGTTTTGCTTAGAAACCTCATAGGACATTTTTTGGACCCCAAATACGCTTTCTAAACTTTTATAAGGTACACAATAAAGTGCTCTTTTGGAACACAAACTTGTATCTCTTGCTTGCGTTCTATCTTTATTAGAAGTTTTGGGAAAATAGTTTTGTTTAGAAACCTCATAGGACATTTATTGGACCCCAAATATGCTTTCTAAGCTTTTATAAGGTACATATTAAAGTTCTCTTTTGGAACACAAACTTGTATCCCATGCTTCCCGTTCTACCTTTATAAGAAGTTTTGCGAAAATAGTTTTGCTTAGAAACCTCATAGGACATTTTTGGACCCCAAATATGATTTCTAAGGTTTTGTAAGTACACATTAAAGTTCTCTTTTGGAACACAAACTTGTATCTCTTGCTTTGCGTTCTATCTTTATTAGAAGTTTTGGGAAAATAGTTTTGTTTTTAGAAACCTCATAGGACATTATTGGACCCCAAATATGCTTTCTAAGCTTTTATAAGGTACACATCAAAGTTCTCTTTTGGAACATAAACTTGTATCCCTTGCTTCGCGTTCTACCTTTTGAATAAGTTTTGCGAAAATAGTTTTGCTTAGAAACCTCATAGGACATTTTTTGGACCCCAAATATGCTTTCTAAGGTTTGTTGAGGTACATATTAAAGTTCTCTTTTGGAACACAACATGTATCCCATGCTTCGCGTTTTACCTTATAAGAAGTTTTGCGAAAATAGTTTTGATTAGAAACCTCATAGGACATTTTTTGGACCCCAATATGCTTTCTAAGCTTTTATAAGGTACACATTAAAGTTCTCTTTTGGAACACAAACTTGTATCTCATGCTGCCGTCTATCTTTATTAGAAGTTTTGGGAAAATAGTTTTGTTTAGAAACCTCATAGGACATTTATTGGACCCCAAATATGCTTTCTAAGCTTTTATAAGGTACACATCAAAGTGCTCTTTTGGAAACTAAACTTGTATCCCTTGCTTCGCGTTCTACCTTTTGAATAAGTTTTGCGAAAATAGTTTTGTTTAGAAACCTCATAGGACATTTTTTGGATCCCCAATATGCTTTCTAAACTTTTATAAGGTACACATAAAGTGCTCTTTTGGACCACAAATTCTATCCCATGCTTCGCGTTCTATCCTTATTAGAAGTTTTGGGAAAAACGTTTGTTTAGAAACCTCATAGGACATTTGTGGACCCCAAATATGCTTTCTGAGCTTTTATAAGCTACACATTAAAGTTCTCTTTTGGAACACAAACTTGTATCCCATGCTTCGCATTCTAACTTTCTAAGAAGTTTTGCGAAAATAGTTTTGTTTAGAAACCTCATAGGACATTTTTTTGATGAGGAACTAGGAACCAACCAACCCATTCCCATCATGAGGCAAGCTCCAAGAACAAGATCCGGAACTAGACATGCGTGAGAGCTTCAACCTTGGAGTAGCAAGCTTATTCAACAACCAGAGCTTGGAGAGTATCACGGACCAGCTGAGCACGCTCAACATCACTGAAGAACAGCTAAGTGAAGATCAGCAAGACACGGTTCAAGCTCAAAAGAAAGAAGCAGCAGCTTGTATAGAAGCTTATCACATCCAAGTCGGTCACATGATCATGAAGAAGAAGTGCATAAGACTTGGCCATTGTTCTCAATTCGACAAGAGCATGGAGTTTTATTCAGCATCCAAGCTAAATGAAACGCTGCACTTCAATCACACACGGTTCAAAATCAAGGTATGGTTTACTTCAAATTCAATTAAACTAACCGTGTGTTTTCTTTTTTTGTTTTCAGGTCGACTAAGTAGTTCAATTAGTTATTTCGGTAGTAGTTCATTAGCTTTGTAATTCGGTTAAGTTAGTTTCTTTTCAGTACTTGTAATTCTTGTAATTTGCTTCAAGTCCCCAAGTAGGGCAAAGCTGCATCGGTTTGTTTATAAGGCCTCTAGAGCAGCCGTGTATCTTTACAACATATCATAAAAAAAACCGGAGCTTTTCATCTTTGAAAACCCTTTTGAAGTCTTGAGTTCGTGTGTAATATCGACCTTGAGCAAATCTTGACTTATCAAAGCTTAGATCCATAAGGCTTTGTGGCGTCTTCAATCCATTCCATCAACCGATCCAGCCAAAGAGAGTTGAACAACCAGTTGGCTTGATTCCATATCACTCGCATCATTCGACCATCACCTAGCTTGAAGGAGAGCGTTGAACAACCAGCCTTCTTGCTCCATATCCACCCTCGTGCTTACATCATTTGGTATCAGAGCCGAAAGGTTCTTGATTCAAGGTGATATCTATCCTTGAAACGATTTTCCTTTCTGCTCTTTGTTAGTCTTTGAGTTTGTTTCTTGTTTCCGCATCTTAAGAAAAACCATAAAAATCGTTTTTGATCTTTCATTATTTCTTTCTTGTTGCATTCATATATATTAAAAAAAAAAAAAAAGGTGGATCGATTGCTTGTGTGGACTTTGATTGCTGTGGTTTGTTTGTGATCTTAGGAGTAACCATCGAGTTGTTTACCTCTAGGAATCCATAGCCGCCGCCCTTTCTTTGGTTTGTTTGCATTAGGTCGATAGTAGAAACCCTCCATACTTGCCATATTAGAACTTTGACAAAAAAAAAAAAAGAATTTTCATATTGCACTTGTTGTTTGTTCGAATTTGGTCTTGCCTCCTTGTAGTCAAAACCGAACTTGAACTTTGCCTTTTGTTAGTTTGATATTTCCATTTTGCTTGTTTCGATTCCTCCTTTTTGTCTTGTGTTGCGATTAGTTGGTTTCTTGCATTGCACTTTTCCTTTTTGTTATTTCCTTTCTTTGTTTCTTTTCCTTTTGCATTTGATCTTGTTTGTTACTTGTGTGTAGGCAAATGGGAGACAACCAAGAGCACCTCAAACCAACGTCACAACAATCCTTGACGCAATAAGGAGCATCAGCGATCGCATGAATGTGATGGAGCAATACTTCCACAAGCTCACGCACACAATGGACAAGGTCACGGCGACATCAACCAAGGAACCAAGCTGATGATGGAGACACTGACAGTGACATGCCAAGCTTGGAGGATGATGCCGATCAGGAGGAGGTCCTAGGCAAGATGAACAGCAAATGGGCGACGCCGAGTTGTTCACAGGAACCAAAGACGAGACCATGATGATGACAATCCATGGCAAGGTGGTAAAGACATCAAGTTGAAACCTCCTACTTTTGCAGGCAAGTTGGACCCTGATGCATACATTGACTGGGAAAGAAGAATGGAGTATATCTATGATTACTATCAATACTCCGAGGGAAAGAAGGTCGCACTAGCAGCTGCTCAACTCACGGGCAATGCTCTAACATGGTGGGATCGTGAAGTCTCTGAAAGAAGGAGGCTTAGGCGTGGGCAAGTCAACCAATGGGATGACATGAGAGCTATGCTCAGAAAGAGGTATGTGCCTACATACTATTACCGAGACTTACACAAACGTTTTCGAAGTCTTTCTCAGGGAAACAGGTCAGTTGAGGAATACTTTGAGGAGTTTGAAGTTGTCAAGAACCGGTTAGAAGTGCAGGCACCAGATGAGACACTCATGGCTCAGTTCGTTGATGGACTTCAAGACCGCATTGCAAGGAAAGTGGAGAGACAAGTGTATGGAGACTTTGACGAGCTGATGCACTTGCTACTCAAGCTGAACAACAAATCAAGAGGAAGATAGCCTCCACTCCACGCAACAAGAATACTTGGAGTCAGCCCAATCAAAAGACGTATGACAAGGGCAAGACACAAGTAGCTGATGATCGGTTCAAGAAGGACAAGGCCGAGACATCCAAAACCACTAAAACAGATTCAGGTACTCCTAGACCTAAGAAGAATCGTGATATAACCTGTTTTAAGTGTCAGGGCAAAGGACATTATGCCAATGAATGCCCAAACCGTCGTGTGATGCTGATCAACGACCAAGGAGAGTATGAGGACTGAAGATGAACAAGAGCCAGAACCAACTGATTCTGAAGGAGAAATAACCGACTATCCTGAAGTGGGAGAGATATTGGTTACAAGGAGAGCTCTTAGTGCCATGTTTGAACCTGAAACCGTGCAAAGAGAGAACATCTTTCACACAAGATGCAACATACAATCAAAGGTATGTAGCTTGATTATTGATGGTGGTTCTTGCACTAACGTGGCTAGCAAGTATCTTGTTGATAAGTTAGGTCTCAAGACAACTAAGCACCCCAAGCCATACCGATTGAAATGGCTAAATGATGACACGGTGTTGAAGATTGGAGAGCAAGTATCCGTGCCTTTCAGTGTAGGCAAGTACACGGATGAAGTTAAATGCGATGTGGTTCCAATGGAGGCTGGACATCTCTTATTGGGAAGACCTTGGCAATATGACAAGGATACTCTTCACCATGGGCGAACTAATTTCTACTCATTCAGCCATAACAACCGCAAGCACAACTTAGCTCCTCTTACACCACAAGAAGTGTTTGAAATGCAAAAATCCATGAACCAAATAAACAAGGCTCGTAAGACCAACTTGTTTATTACTCCAACTTCGGTTTGTAAAGCTATTGATTGCAAAACACAGGTGCTACTAATGGTCTTTAGAGAATGTTTGCTTTCAGGTCCAATAGATTCGGAGCTGCCAACCGAAGTTAAAGAGCTTCTCAAGCAATTCGGAGATGTGTTTCCTGATGAGATTCCAGCTGGTTTACCTCCAGTCCGAGGCATTGAGCATCAGATAGATCTTATTCCCGGAGCTCCATTGCCTAACAGACCTGCGTATAGAGTTAATCCAGAAGAGTCTAAGGAGCTAGAGAAGCAAGTCCAAGAGTTAATGTCAAAAGGATACATCCGGGAGAGTTTAAGTCCTTGTGCCGTGCCAGTCTTGTTGGTGCCAAAGAAGGATGGAAGGAGGATGTGTGTGGATTGCCGAGCTATAAACAACATCACAATCAAGTATAGGCATCCAATACCACGCCTTGATGACATGCTAGATGAACTAAGTGGAGCCACAATCTTTTCAAAGATTGATCTTAAGAGCGGCTATCATCAAGTTCGAATGAAGGAAGGTGATGAATGGAAGACAGCCTTTAAGACCAAGAGAGGCTTTACGAATGGCTAGTCATGCCATTTGGACTCACCAATGCTCCAAGTACATTCATGAGACTCATGAATCACGTGCTAAGAGCATACATTTGTAAGTTTGTTGTTGTTTACTTTGATGATATCTTATATACAGCACTTGCTTATCGGATCATTTGATCCATCTTGAGAAGGTTTAAACACTCTGAGAGTAGAAGGCCTATACGCCAACCTCAAGAAGTGTACCTTCTGTACTGATCAAGTAGTTTTCCTAGGTTTTGTTGTAAGTTCTCAGGGTTTGCAAGTAGATGAGGAAAAGATCAAAGCAATCCGAGATTGGCCAACACCAACAACCATAGGACATGTGAGAAGTTTCCATGGCTAGCCAGCTTCTATAGGCGGTTTGTCCGAGACTTTAGCACCATTGCAGCCCCATTAACATCAGTTATCAAGAAAGACGTTGCATTCAAATGGGGAGAAGAACAAGAACAAGCTTTTCAGAAGCTCAAGGATCGTTTGATCCAATCACCGGTTTTGTGTTTGCCTGACTTTGATAAAACATTTGAGATTGAATGTGATGCTTCAGGAACAGGAATTGGAGCTGTCTAACTCAAGGAGGCAAACCGGTGGCATTCTTTAGTGAAAAGCTTCATGGAGCTTTCACTAAACTATCCTACTTATGACAAGGAGCTATATGCGCTTGTAAGGTCTCTCGAAACTTGGCAACATTACTTATTATCTAAAGAGTTTGTTATTCATACAGATCATGAGACTCTAAAAGTACTTAAGAGGCCAAACATCACTTAAGAAGAGACACGCAAGGTGGCTTCAATTTGTGGAGACGTTTCCCTATGTCATTAAGTACAAGAAGGGGAAAGAAAACATTGTAGCTGATGCACTTTCAAGGAGGCATGCCCTGATAGCTACAATGGAGGCCAAGGTTTTGGGTTTGAGCACATCAAAGACCTATACCAAGATGATCCCGACTTCAAAGACACCATCCAACTGTGCAACAAAGGCGCAATAGGTCCATTCTATTTGCAAGATGGTTTTCTTCTCAGGGATAAGAGGTTGTGCATTCCACAAGGATCAATGCGTGATCTAATACTAAGGGAAGCACACGGAGGAGGTCTCATGGGGCATTTCGGAATTGACAAAACGTTAAGCATTGTGATGGAGCATTTCTTTTGGCCACGCTTAAGGAGAGATGTGGAGCGCTTCTGTGCTAAGTGCATCACATGCCTACGAGCTAAATCCAGGTCACATCCACATGGTTTGTATACTCCATTACCTATTCCTAACATGCCATGGGTAGATGTTTCTATGGACTTTGTCTTAGGATTGCCGAGCATAAGGAGGAAGGATTCGATCTTTGTTGTTGTGGATCGATTCTCGAGATGGCTCACTTCATCCCATGCAACAAGACCAATGATGCTACGCAAATAGCTGATTTGTTCTTCAAGGAGGTGGTGAAGTACCATGGCATTCCCCGCACCATAGTGTCAGACCGAGACACCAAGTTTCTAAGCCACTTTTGGAGAACACTATGGAGGAAGCTAGGCACAAAGCTTCTCTTCTCAACAACTTGCCATCCACAAACAGATGGACAAACTGAAGTTGTCAACCGCACTCTCTCAACCCTTTTAAGGGCTACGGTTGTAAAACTTAAGGAATTGGCTTGATTGTTTACCTTTCATTGAGTTTGCTTATAATCGTGTGCCACACTCTACTACTAAACTCTCTCTTTTGAAGTTGTCTATGGTTTTAAACCAAATACTCCACTAGATCTTATGCCTTTGGAACCAAAGAACGATGATTAGCAAGATGGAGTGGAGAAGGCCGAGTTTGTCAAGAAGATCCATGAGAAAGTTAGAGAGAACATAGAGAAGAAGAAACAAGCAAACCGAGGAGTATGTGAACAAGAAACGCAAGAAGGTCCCTTTGAAGAAGGAGATTGGGTTTGGCTACATGAGGACAGAACGGTTTCCAAATGAAAGAAAATCTAAGCTATCACCACGAGGAGATGGTCCCTTCAAGTCCTGAAGAAAATAAATGACAATGCGTATCACATGATCTGCCAGGTGAGTTTAAAATTTCTCATACATTTATGTTTCTGATTTATCTCCCTTTGATGCAGATGAGACAATTCTGAGGACAGAATCTTCGCAAGGGGGAGGGGATGATGAGGAACTAGGAACAACCAACCCATTCCCATCATGAGGCAAGCTCCAAGAACAAGATCCGGAACTAGAGACATGCGTGAGAGCTTCAACCTTGGAGTAGCAAGCTTATTCAACAACCAGAGCTTGGAGAGTATCACGGACCAGCTGAGCACGCTCAACATCACTGAAGAACAGCTAAGTGAAGATCAGCAAGACACGGTTCAAGCTCAAAGAAAGAAGCAGCAGCTTGTATAGAAGCTTATCACATCCAAGTCGGTCCACATGATCATGAAGAAGAAGTGCATAAGACTTGGCCATTGTTCTAAATTCGACAAGAGCATGGAGTTTCCTTATTCAGATCCAAGCTAAATGAAACGCTGCACTTCAATCACACACGGTCAATCAATCAAGGTATGGTTTACTTCAAATTCAATTAAACTAACCGTGTGCTCTTGTTTTGTTTTCAGGTCGACTAAGTAGTTCAATTAGTTATTTCGGTTTAGTAGTTCATTAGCTTTGTAATTCGGTTAGTTAGTTTTCTTTCAGTACTTGTAATTCTTGTAATTGGCTTCAAGTCCCCAAGTAGGGCAAAGCTGCATCGGTTTGTTTATAGGCCTCTAGAGCAGCCGTGTATCTTTACAACTCATATCAATAAAGAAACCGGAGCTTTTCATCTTTGAAAAACCTTTGGAAGTCTTGAGTTCGTGTGTAATATCGACCTTGAGCAAATCTTGACTTATCAAAGCTTAGATCCATAAGGCTTTGTGGCGTCTTCAATCCATTCCATCAACCGATCCAGCCAAAGAGAGTTGAACAACCAGTTGGCTTGATTCCATATCACTCGCATCATTCGACCATCACCTAGCTTGAAGGAGAGAGGTTGAACAACCAGCCTTCTTGCGCCATATCACCCTCGTGCTTACATCATCATAGGACATTTATTGGACCCCAAATATGCTTTCTAAGCTTTATAAGGTACATATTAAAGTTCTCTTTGGAACACAAACTTGTTGTCCCATGCTTCGCGTTCCACCTTATAAGAAGTTTTGCGAAAATATTTTGCTTAGAAACTCATAGGACATTTTTTGGACCCCAAATATGATTTCTAAGCTTTTGTAAGGTACATATGAGTTCTCTTTGGAACACAAACTTGTATCCCATGCTTCCCGTTCTACTTTATAAGAAGTTTTGCGAAAATAGTTTTGCTTAGAACCTCATAGGACATTTTTTGGACCCCAAATATGATTTCTAAGGTTTTGTAAGTACACATTAAAGTTCTCTTTTGGAACACAAACTTGTATCTCTTGCTTTGCGTTCTATCTTTATTAGAAGTTTGGGAAAATAGTTTTGTTTAGAAACCTCATAGGACATTTATGGACCCCAAATATGCTTTTCTAAGCTTTATAAGGTACACATCAAAGTTCTCTTTTGGAACATAACTTGTATCCTTGCTTCGCGTTCTACCTTTTGAATAAGTTTTGCGAAAATAGTTTTGCTTAGAAACCTCATAGGACATTTTTTGACCCCAAATATGCTTTCTAAGGTTTGTTGAGGTACATATTAAAGTTCTCTTTTGGAACAAAACATGTTCCCATGCTTCGCGTTTTATCCTTTATAAGAAGTTTTGCGAAAATAGTTTTGATTAGAAACCTCATAGGACATTTTTTGGACCCCAAATATGCTTTCTAAGCTTTTATAAGGTACACATTAAAGTTCTCTTTTGGACACACAAACTTGTATTCTCATGCTTTGCCGTCTATCTTTATAGAAGTTTTGGAAAATAGTTTGTTTAGAAACCTCATAGGACATTATTGGACCCCAAAATGCTTTCTAAGCTTTTTATAAGGTCACATCAAAGTTCTCTTTGGAACAGAAACTTGTATCCCTTGCTTCGCGTTCTACCTTTTGAATAAGTTTTGCGAAAATAGTTTTGTTTAGAAACCTCATAGGACATTTTTTGGATCCCCAATGCTTTCTAAACTTTTATAAGGTACACAATAAGTGCTCTTTTGGACCACAAACTTCTATCCCATGCTTCGCGTTCTATCCTTATTAGAAGTTTTGGGAAAACGTTTTGTTTAGAAACCTCATAGGACATTTTGTGGACCCCAATATGCTTTCTGAGCTTTTATAAGCTACACATTAAGTTCTCCTTTGGAACACAAACTTGTATCCCATGCTTCGCGTTCTACCTTACTAAGAAGTTTTGCGAAAATAGTTTTGTTTTTTAGCAACTCTATAGACATTTATTGGACCCCAAATAATGCTTTTCTATCTTTTATCATGTACATATAAAGTTCTCTTTTGGAACACAAACTTGTGTCCCAGCTTCGCTTTCCACCTTTATAAAAGTTTAAGAAGTTTTTGCGAAAATATTTTGCTTAGAAACCTCATAGGACATTTTTGGACCCAAAATGATTTCTAAGCTTTTGTAAGGTACATATGAAGTTCTCTTTTGGAACACAAAACTTGTATCCCATGCTTCGCGTCTACTATCTTATAAGAAGTTTTGCGAAAATAGTTTTGCTTATAAACTCGTAGGGACATTTTTTTTGGACCACCAA
>VHIU01000217.1:0-49228 GCA_010577795.1 Isatis tinctoria | reverse complement strand
AGGAAACGAATCGGTCGTTTTTCTCCGACAATCCGTCTTCCTTTCCGGTAACCCTCTTCCACAGATGCGTTGTTTCCGAATAACCTCACCATCTTGATAACGCACAGTTGGTTCATTCTTTCGACGAATTAATGTTCTTATCACCAGGTTTTTAGATCGGTGATTCCGACACTTTTGGTAGTAGCGGTGATGATGGGCTCGCGATATCTGAGCTCCGAATATCTCCGGAAATTGTCAAAGTTTTGAGTGCTAAGGGTATCGAGAAACTCTTTCCGATTCAGGTGTGTTGAGAGATGAGTTTAAATTTTCTTGAATTTTGGGTAACTTTAAAGATGTTTTATCTCTGTGGTCGAATAGAAAGCTGTGCTGGAGCCAGCGATGCAAGGTCGGGACATGACCGGGCGTGCTAAGACAGGAACAGGAAGGACTCTTGCTTTTGGGATTCCAATCATTGACAAAATCATCAAATTCAACGCTAAGCATGGGTTTGTGAATCCTGGATTTTGCTTTGTGTTTACAGTCTCTACCGATTACTGATTTCTTTTGGTTCTTATGTTGCCTTTTGATGTCACAGACGTGGGAATAATCCTCTTTGCTTGGTTTTGCCCCACAAGGGAGCTTGCTCGCCAGGTTGAGAAGGAGTTTCGAGAGTCTGCTCCAAGCTTGGATACTATATGTGTTTATGGAGGTACACCGATTGGGCAGCAAATGAGGTAGCTTGACTATGGTGTTGATGTGGCCGTTGGAACACCAGGTCCTATCATTGATCTTATTATGCGAGGAGCTCTGAATCTATCCGAGGTACAGTTTCTGGTTCTGGATGAAGCTGATCAGATGCTTCAGGTTGGATTTGCTGAGGATGTCGAGATAATATTGGAAAGGTTGCCAGAGAAACGTCAGAGCATGATGTTTACCGCAACGATGCCGAGTTGGATCAGATCACTCACCAAAAAGTACCTGAATGTAGGTACTCTATTAGATTTCGTGTTTAGATGCTCTGTAGGTTTATAGTTAATCCACCATTTTAAAATTTAAGGAATGTACCTTCTGGGAGAAGGTTATAGCAAGTTACTGCTGGGTTAACTACAACATGAACACTAAGCAGCTCTAATAATTCGCTTACATCCCGCTTCTATATCAACTTCTGCCGCTATTCTGAAGCATTTAAAATCGTATTTGCTTCGCAGGCAAAGCTTCTCTCAGGCAACAATAGCACAGAAGCATCTCTTGGAAAGAAGCTGAAAAAGTAAACGCTTCCTCAAATTGAGACACAAAATAAGGTGCCTATCTGCTCGCCCACTCATTGTTTTCTTTTTAAAAGCTTCCAGCGGACCAGGGATTTTGTTCTTCTGTCTCTCTGTTCTTGTCAGAAATCGTTTTCATCTTTCTACGAAATGTTTTGTTTTCAAATGGATCCTTACTCTCTCTTCATTTAACGTACATAAAGGTAGAGATATGGTTAGACGACTACTCAAACGAGTTCGAGAACCTGGATTCCAAGCAATAACTCTTACTGTACGTTCTCCTACATATAAAAGCAGAGATTCCAACATAAAAAAAAAAAAAACAGGTGATACAGCTTCTCCACCATTGCATTACCCATCACCTGCTACTGTTACTGAAAAAGCTTCCGAAGAGATAAACACTTAAGAAGCCAAAGTTACAAAAAAAAACAGGAAAGAAGCTTCGTCAAGTGATGCCAAATCTACTGCTGCTCCTTCAAATTAGAGCACCTCTGAGACAAAGGCTGCAAATCCGTTAGAGAAAAAGGCAGTTCAGGGTGATAATGTACAGAATCCTCAAACCCAAAAAAGGAAAACAAAAAGCCAGGACGTGGGAAAGCCATGGATTAATATAAAGAAGAAGATGAACCCATTGCTCTCACCTAACTCCAATAATCGTTTCTATATATCTTCTTCTTTCCCTTCTTATTTCCCTTCTTCTTTCTCTTCTTCTTTATATTCATCTTCATCTCTTCATCTGCTTCCTTTTACCATAAAAAATTTGATAACCATATTCAACAGTATATTTTCCGCGATCTGATTCTTCTGATTCTTCGTTTTGCATTTTGGATATCGAGAATTCTACAATATTAGACTTCCCTCTCAATGAAGAGGCTGTAGGAGTTATCACACCAAGGAGGACGCTATTGAAGAGCTTCTTCAGGTTAACTCAAAGCCTCTATGTAGCATTAACTAAAGAACCATGAGCCAAATGTTTTTAAAGAAACCATAAGCTAAATGTTTTTTGCTCTGATTTTTCTTCTCAGGAAGAGATCCTTGACGAGACCGATGAGTATGTGAACATCCACAACCGTATAAGAGTCAACATTCAACCTCTATCACGCAATCATCATCGGGTTCAACTAGTCCCAACCGAACATCTCATATGGCCACACCAGATTCGAGTCCCACAACAAAGCCTTCAGGTTCTTCCCACTACACAGCTTCAAAACACGAATAGTCCATCCAAACTTTATGATACTTAAGTGAAGATAAGATAGATAGTTAAAAAAAAATGACTTGTTTGAGATCAAAGATTTGTTAGTGGTGAATGGTTACTTTGTTCGTAAAGAAGCGGATGGATCTTTTACCCTCCAAAGAAAAGCTAATACAAAATCACATGGTTAAACTCTACAATCTCTGTTCATCGCACAGAGAATGTTATCGATGTAGAAACTGAAGAGAGATGGAATTTTAACACAAAACTTGATTTATTAAAATAGTTATAAAGTGGCATATAATATAATTAAAGAGCACAAACGCATAGATGATATGAGAGCACAAAATGGCATGCCCATTGCTCTCACCTAACTCCAATGATCGTTTCTATACATCTTCTCCTTTCATCTTCATCTTCTTTCCCTTCTTCTTTATCTTCTTCTTTCCCTTCCTCTTTATCTTCTTCTTTATCTTCACCTTCATCTCTTCACCTGCTTTCTTCATCTTCTTCTTTATCTTCTTCTTTCTCTTCTTTTTTATCATCTTCTTTATCTTCATCTTCATCTTTTCATCTGCTTTCTTCATCTTCTTCTTTTTACCATAAAAAAATCGACAACCACCATCATCATCATCATATTCTTCTTCACCTGTTTCTTCTGAGTCTTCTGTATTCACATATGGAGCATAGATGCTTGAGGTGAGTAGCTTTGGATCTTTAACATGAAGATCCTCTACATGGTCTGCAAAGGCGTAGAATTGACTACAATCGTCAACAAACACGTGGACTCTACTAGCCTCCTTGGACGACGCTTCATGGTATTCTTCAAAACCTTGGATTTCAACACGTTGGAGAGTGTTCCTTTCGGGATTGAAGTAGAAAACATAAAACGGTTGTTTAGATGTATAATCACTCATTGACAAAACAATTTCACCCGTAGAAATCACTCCAACCACGGAAACGTAATGGGGAAGGAATTTATCATCCCTCAAAGTGTAGGAATATTTGGACCATTCTTGTTTCTTGACATCCTCTAGAAACAATGGCATCATCAGCGTCATCATCATAATAAACCACACCTAATTTACCCTTATAGTTTATCAATTCACAAAAGCTTTCGAGATAAATAAACTTGAATTTCTCGGACCGAACATCAAAGCAAACTATTACAAAACCATCGTAAGACGTATCAGGCATGTCAGCAGTCACAGCCGCCTCACCAAAATAATACAAAACCCCATTGATGCATATCCCTTCACTCAAGTTCTCATGCTTTAAGGAACATTTGATCTTTCTCCACCTCATTCCTCTAGTTCCTAATGTCATAATTCTATGATCATCAGGACCATATGGAAAAGCCATGAACAATACCTTGAATTGCTTGTCAATCGGATCATACCCTAAAAAGCTATACGACCTTCTGTACCTAGAGATGTAAGGTAAGGTCTCATACCGTCCCGTCTTAGGGTTACATAGCACAGGCACTTCGTAAGACGTCTCTTTGGTCCACATACCAGAGAAAAAAAATCAAACCAGAGGCATAGCAAAATGCAAATCGCCGATCATTATGACAAAAGATCCGCATATTGTCTGGAGGGAACTTCATATGAAATTCTGCGGTTACTGCAAGAGACGATGAAGGCTTCTCATATGGACTCAGATGCTGAGGCAGTGAAAAGAAGCTCCACAGACCCTCTCTTTCGATGGCGAATAAGAGACGTGGCTTAGAAGAGGACATGGTCAGGAACAAATCTTTGAAGTATGGATGACCAAGTGTTGATGTCCATAGCTTGGACACGCATTGAAACCTCGCCACTGACTTTGCTGGCAATCTCGACAATATCTCTAAGTTGATTTCAATAGGGATAGAACTTGAATTCATGATTGTTTTAGTTGCTGATCGCAGAGAGAGAGAGATTTTAAAATTTATATACAAAGAGAAACCTAGCTACCATATATTAAGCGGCGGAAGAACCTAATTCCCAAGAAATGCTGAATAACCAAAAAAAAAAAAAACATATTTAAGAAACTAACCAAAACTCCCATATGTGGCAAGATCCTCACCACTAGATCTAATATTTTTTGGTTACTTTCTAAATTTTTCTTTTTGTTTTGGCTATTCACTTATAATTAGCTCTTGCTTTTTTTTTGTACATTATACCTTTTTTTCCCGCAACTGCATGTAACAGTAAAAGCTCGTTTTGCATTTTAGATATTGAGAATTCTCCTATATATGTTTCCCCACCAATGAAGAGGTTGTATGAGTTATTACTATGGAGAATGTTATTGAAGATCATAAAGAACTAAAAGAATCAAGCATCTGCTTTAGTAGTATCGTTGGGCTATATAGCCTATAGTCTAATCCTAAACGTTTGTGCTCTTATATTTCAACAGCTCACGGGGTCACACTCATCATACTGTGTAGTATAACATCGATTTCATTAACGGAATCATGGAGTTTTGCTAAGAGCACTGAAGAGTATCTTGTTTTGTTCAATATTTTACTCCGAACACAAGGCATCAATAATTCCATGTTGTTTTTATGTCTGGTGAAATATTTTAAATATAATGTCTTCGTTGATACTTGCTGGTTTTGTTTTAAGGACGGCCAAATTGTGAAGAAGTGAACTTGGTGATCAAGGAAGAAGAAGAGGTGCAATATGACTCAGAGAAATGAGCTCTAATCAACTATAACAACGCTAAAGAACCTGAAGCTGTACAGAATGGTTAACATAGTTGTCATCAGAAAAAACCTTCGTCAGTCGTCAGAAGATCACAAGCTAAATTGCTCTTTCTTTGAGCTCTTATGTTTACGGTTTCATCCGGCGTTGTCCCAGAGAAACCTCTTTTTCCGCATTAGAGAAGTAAAGAAGATCACAAGCTAAATGATTTTGCTCTAGCTACATATTTTGCAAACTTCAGAGTAAGAACCACATGTTCTTTTCCTTTTTAAGATCTTAACATACCAACCAATGTTGTATCATCCATATCAACCGGGTGTCATGACGAACTTGTAAATAAGAAGAAGACTTAAGTATGCACTATCACTTTTTATTACAGCCGCGGCAGATTCATGCAAGATAGTAATTGATTTACTATCTTGGCCACTGAACTCGATCTATTCTCTCTTTGAGTTTGAAATGTAAACTTTACGAGTTCCTAAAAAAACAAGTTCACTTGTTTAAACACAGAACTCGGAGGTTTCAGATGTAAGCAACCAACGAATGCATAAGGAACTTCATGAGCGTAAATAACAAAGATATAACTAAAAGTTACATGAAAAATGATATGACAAATGATGTTTTCAAGTAACTCAGCTTACTTACGCTGCTAAAAAAGCAGCCATTTCTCATTACTATTACCTGGAGAATTCCGAAATCTGCTCCTTTAACAACTTCGATCATGAGTCTCACATCCATATGAGTTGTTCTTGGCTGTACAATGGCACCCTATTCCTATTGTTGGCTGCTCCTTACACACTTTGTACGTAAAGAAGCGGATGGATCTTTTACCCTCCAAAGAAAAGCTAATACAAAATTACATAGTTAAACACTTTAAACTCTACTTCGTCTGTTTTGTATTCATTGCACAGAGAATGTTATTGATTTAGAAACTGAAGAGAGATGGGATTTTAAAAGAAAACTTGATTTATTAAAATAGTTATAAAGTGGCATATAACTAAAGAGCATAAACGCATAGATGAGATGAGAGCAAAAAAATGGCATGCCCATTGCTCTCACCTAACTCCAATGATCGTTTCTATATATCTTCTCCTTTTCCTTCTTCTTTCATCTCGTCTTCATCTTCTTCCCTTCTTCTTTATCTTATTCTTTATCTTCATCTTCATCTCTTCATCTTCTTCTTTTACCACAGAAAGTGGTAAAACCTTGATCATCGTATTCTTCTTCCCATTCTTCTGAGTCTTCTGTTTTCACATATGGAGCATAAATGCTTGAGTTGAGTAGCTTTGTATCTTTAACATGAAGATCCTCTACATGGTCTGCAAAGGGGTAGAATTTACTACAATCGTCTACAAAGACGTGGACTCTACTAGGCTTCTTGGACGAGGCTTCATGGTATTCTCCAAAGCCTTGGATTTCAACACGTTGGAGAGTGTTCCTCTCGGGATTGAAGTAGAAAACATAAAACGGTTGTTTAAATGTATAATCACTCATGGACAAAACAATCTCACCCGTAGAGATCACCCCAACCACGGAAACGTAATGGGGAATGAATTTATCATCCCTCAAAGTGTAGGCATATTTCGACCATTCAACTTTCTTGACATCCTCTAGAACCCACACACGCAGCTCAATGGCATCATCAGCGTAATCATCATAATAAACCACACCTAATTTACCATTATAGTTTATCATTTCAGAAAAGCTTTCCGGATAAATAAACTTGAATTTCTCAGACCTAACATCAAAACAAACTATTACAAAACCCTGGTAAGACGTCTCAGGCATGTCAGCCGTCACAGCCGCCTCACCTAAATAATACAAAACCCCATTGATGCATATCCCTTCACTCAAGTTCTCATGTTTTTAGGAACATTCGATCTTTCTCCACCTCATTCCTCTAGTTCCTAATGTCATAATTCTATGATCATCAGGACCATATGGATAAGCCATGAACAATACCTTGAATTTCTTGTCAATCGGATCAAACCCTACAAAGCTATACGACCTTCTGTATAGCCTGATGCAAGGTAAGGTCTCATACCGTCCTGTTTTAGGGTTACATATCACAGGCACTGTTCCGTCACGCGTCTCTTTATTCCACATACCAGAGAAAAAAATCAAACCAGAGGCATAGCCACATGCAAATCGTCGATCATTATGACAAAAGATCCGCATATTGTCTGGAGGGAACTTCATATGAAATTCTGCGGTTACTGCAAGAGACGATGAATGCTTGTCATATGGACTCAGATGCTGAGGCAGCGAAAAGAAGCTCCACAGACCCTCGTTTTCGATGGCGAATAAGAGAAGTGGCTGAGAAGAGGACTTGGTCAGGAACAAATCTTTGAAGTATGGACGACCAAGTGTTGATGTCCATAGCTTGGACACGCATTGAAACCTCGCGATTGACTTTGCTGGCAATCTCGACAGTATCTCTAAGTAGAGTTTAATAGGGTTAGAATCTGAACTCATGATCGTTTTAGTTGCTGATCGAAGAGAGAGAGATTTTAAAACTTATATATATTAAGAACTAAAAGAAACCTAGCTACCATATGGCAAGCGGCGCAGAAAATAAAAATAAATTAGGGCAAGATCCAATGGAATGCTGAATAACCACACAAAAAAAAAAAACCTATGTGGCAAGATCCTCACAATTCGATCTAAGATTTTTGGTTACTTTCTAAATTTTTCTTTTTGTTTTGGCTATTCACCTAATTAGCTCTTGTTTTTTTCGGGTACATTATACTTTTTTTTCCTCAACTGCATGTAACACTAAAAGCTCGTTTGCATTTTAGATAGTGAGAATTATCCTATACATGTTTCCCAACCAATGAGGAGGTTGTATGAGTTATTACAATGGAGGACGTTTTAGTGAAGATCATAAAGCACAAAAAAATCAAGCATCTGCTTTAGTAGTATCGTTGGGCTATAGCCTATATACAGGCTAATCCTAAATGTTTGTGCTCTGATATTTCAACAGCTATCGATCTCATTAATGGAATCATGGAGTTTCGCTAAAAACACTGAAAGGCAGCTTGTTTTGTTGAGTCAATATCTTGTAGTTTACTCCGAACACAAGGCATCAATAATTCCATGTTGTTTTTATGTCTGGTGAAATATTTCACATAAAATGTCTTCATTGATACTTGCTAGCTGGTTTTGTCTTAAGGAGGGCCAAATTGTGAAGAAGTGGGCTTGTGATCAAGGAAAAAGATGATTTTCAATATGTCTTGGCTCTGATGAACCATAACAACGCTAAGGAACCTGAAGCAATCCTCCACAAGAAGATGGTTAACATAGTTGTCACCAAGAAAAACCTCGGTCATCAGAAAGTGCACCCTTCAGAATAAGCTCAATGGGAGTTTCTTTGTTTCAGCAAGTATCAAGAATTTCGTCGTCCACCTTCTAAGGCTTTGACTTGCCCTCTCCTTGAGCTCTATGTGACTTCAAGATCGCGATCTTTTCATCTTATAGTTAACGATTTCATCCGGCGTCAATCCAGTCCCCGAGAAACCTCTTTTTCAGCACTAGAGAAGTAAAGAAGATCACAACCTAAATATTTTTGTTCTAGCTCCATATTTTGCAAACTTAAGAGTAAGAACCACATTTTTCTTTTCTTTTTTAAGATCTTAACGTACTAACCAATGCTGTATCATCCATATCAACCTGTGTCATGACGAACTTGTAAATGAGATAAAGACTTAAGTATGCGCTATCAGTTTATTACAGCCGCCGCAGATTCATGCAAGATAGTAATCTCGGCCACTGAACTCTCTTCTCTCTTCGAGTTTGAAATGTAAGCTTTACGGGTTCCTAAAACACAAGTTCATTTGTTTAAACATAGAACTCGGAGGTTTCAGACGACATAAGGAGAGGAGCTTGAGATGATAAGGTTTCAGATGTAAGCAACCAACGAATGCGTAAGGCACGATCATGAGCGTAAATAACAAAGATATAATTAAAAGTTACATGAAAAATGATGTTTTCTATCCAGAACTTGTTCATCGGTTTATACATGAAATAATTGCACACAAGACTCGCATATCTTCTTTAGCTACCGTCTCTCAGCAGTTAGTTCTACTCATTTTGAAACACCCAAGCATCACAAATGGGAAAAAGAAGAAAAAAAAAGAAGAAAGAAAATAAAAAAGAAGTTCCGAGTTACCTCTAGTTTGAAACTAGTTTGATATCGGCTATTTTTACGTTTCATGAATCCAAGACGCTGTGAAGTGAGAGAGCCAATATCAAAGAAAATATAAATAAATAAACTGCTTTGGGAGTTTGCCTGAGAATGGTGGTGGTTGATCAAGGAAACTCATTATCTCTGGGTGAAAATTACAACCAGAAGATCCTCGAACCGCTCCATGTTACTCATAAATACTGTTCTTGTTAGTTGCTTTGACCAAATAAAAACTGCAAGTTTGTGGATTGTTGGCTAGTCGCTCTCACTACTATGTCTATCTGCAAGATAACATTGACATTCCCCAAGAAGGTTACTGTTAGCTTCCGCAAGAAACCTACACACAAAACTCTTAGGTCGACTCAGGAGCAAGTGTAAGTAAGTAGGTACCTCCCGATGATCGTTTCCCTTCCATTGCGTCTTTCTTCTCTTGGCAACTTGCGCAAAGGAATGGACCATCCCAGGGACGAAGCTTTCTGCAATTAGCCGATCCAGCATGGATCGAGACACCTTCTCCAGGTTTCACTTCTACTTGACACACAGCACACATGAACAGCTTAAACATATTGCAAAGCGGGTACTTTGTGTCTAATCTGCAATAAAAAACCACAAACATGATGACGATTAACATATCAAGATCAAGCATCTATTCTATATAAAGCAACTATATACTCATAGAACCACACCTCTCTGAAAGCATAGCAGAGATCGGAGATGGTTTCCGATCCAATAATGCTCAGATCGGAGATCGCTCATCTTCATCTTCTTTCCCTTCTTCTTTCTCTTCTTTATCTTCATCTTCATCTGCTTCCTTCATCTTCTTCTTTTTACCATAAAAAAATCGACAACCACCATCATCATCATCATATTCTTCTTCATCTGTTTCTTCTGAGTCTTCTGTATTCACATATGGAGCATAGATGCTTGAGGTGAGTAGCTTTGGATCTTTAACATGAAGATCCTCTACATGGTCTGCAAAGGCGTAGAATTTACTACAATCGTCTATAAAGACGTGGACTCTACAAGGCTCCTGGGACGACGCTTCATGGTATTCTCTAAAGCCTTGGATTTCAACACGTTGGATAGTGTTCCTTTCGGGATTGAAGTAGAAAACATAAAACGGTTGTTTAGATGTATAATCACTCATCGACAAAACAATTTCACCCGTAGAGATCACTCCAACGACGGAAACGTAATGGGGAAGGAATTTATCATCCCTCAAAGTGTAGGAATATTTGGACCATTCCTGTTTCTTGACATCCTCTAGAACCCACACACACAGCTCAATGGCATCATCAGCGTAATCATCATAATAAACCACACCTAATTTACCCTTATAGTTTATCAATTCACAAAAGCTTTCCAGATAAATAAACTTGAATTTCTCAGACCGAACATCAAAGCAAACTATTACAAAACCATCGTAAGACGTATCAGGCATGTCAGCAGTCACAGCCCCCTCACCTAAGTAATACAAAACCCCATTGATGCATATCCCTTCACTCAAGCTCTTATGTTTTAAGGAACATTTGATCTTTCTCCACCTCATTCCTCTAGTTCCTAATGTCATAATTCTATGATCATTAGGACAATATGGACAAGCCATGAACAATACCTTGAATTGCTTATCAATCGGTGTTGGGGAAAACACGAAAACACGCGAATGCGCAGCGGCATAAGTTTCCCCGCACTTGTGTGAGCCTGTGAGGAATAAGACTTGAACTTGAACTATGACACAGAAATGATCTAAGCAGAAAACGAAATGACACACAATCTTTTTACGTGGAAAACCTCCTCGATGTGAGAAGGAAAAACCACGGGACCGTAGTCCACTCAAAATCCACTATATCAAATGTATGAGTGTTACAACCACGTCCTCCCTGTTCCTACAGAACAGATTCAGAGACTAAGGCTCAAAGAGAGCAATCTCCAACACCAAGAGAACTCAACAAGAGAGCAATACAAGCTTACAAAACTAGCAGATACAAAATGACCTCAGCTCACTAGGATTCGGGCAACCAGAGAACAATCCCACCGTACAAATCCAAGATGAACAAGTCAACAACACCTCAGCCAAATTTCAGCTCAATCAGAGAAGAACTTACCGTTGGATTTCCCAAACACTCAAGACTGGAACTGCTGAAGAACTGTAGCGACGAGCTTCACTAAAACCCCGATTCACGAGAAACCAACCGTTGAAATGACAATCCCACCGTTGAATCTCAAACCCACTGAGTCACGAAGCTTCCCACAAAATATCAGCCAGATCGGACCACTTTCGAGCCCTCGAACACAGCCCTGAAGAAACCAGACGAAAATCCCCTTCTTCTCTCCTTCTTGCCTCTCTCTTCTTTCTCTCTCTCTTTTAGTGTGTTTTGTCTATCTGTGTGTCTCCACCTAAAAATTAGGTCAAACTCACTTATATAGGTCTTACAAATAAGAGACTTAAAATAAACCTTATAAGCTCTTTCAACACCAGACTTGAAAATTAACAAACAGACTTGAGAATTATCAAAGCAGACTTGAGAATTTTACACAGCAGACTTGAGAAAACAACACACCAGACTTCAGTTTGATCTTCTCAACCAAACCCATGGTTTCCTCACACTAGGAGGAACACCAACAAACTCCCCCTCCGACTAGTTGGAGGAAACAGCCATTCCGGCTATCTCACGGCAAACCTCAAGCTTTTCCCTCGGTAATGACTTCGTCATCATATCAGCTCCATTATCATTCGTATGAACTTTTTCAAGTCCCACTTCCTTAGAAGCAATCACATCTCGTATCCAATGATACCTCCTATCAATGTGCTTCGAACGCGAATGAAATGTAGAGTTCTTACCGAGACATATTGCGCTTTGACTGTCACAAAGCAACACATACTTATCCTGCTTGAAACCAATATCCTCACAGAAGTTCTTTGTCCACAACAACTCCTTAAGAGCTTCTGTTGCAGCTATGAACTCAGCTTCAGTGGTAGAAAGTGCAACACACTTTTGCAACCTTGACTGCCATGAAACAGCTCCGCCCGCAAACGTTATCAAATAACCCGAAGTAGATTTCCTGGAGTCAACATCTCCAGACATGTCAGCATCAGTATAGCTAACAATCAATGGCTCATTACCTCCAAAGGTAAGCTTCAAACCAGAAGTCCCTCGAAGATATCTCAAAATCCACTTCACAGCATTCCAATGTTCTCTTCCAGGATTGGAATTGAACCGGCTTACTACACCAACGGCGAAAGCTAAATCCGGTCTTGTACAGACCATGGCATACATCAAACTACCCACTGGAGAAGCATATGGAACTCTTGCCATATCTTCCTTCTCTGCATATGTCTTTGGACTCTGTTTACTGCTCAATCTAATGTGTGAAGCAAGAGGAGTACTCACCACTTTAGATTTGTCCATGTGAAACCTTTTAAGTACTTTCTCAATGTACTTCTCCTGAGACAAGTGAATCAATCTCTCAGCTCTGTCTCTCTCAATTCTTATACCAAGAATCTGTTTCACTGGACCCAAGTCTTTCATGGCAAACGACTTGCTGAGCTGCTTCTTCAGCTCCTCAATTCTGCTCATGTCCTTGCCTACAATCAATATGTCATCAACATATAGCAACAAGATGATAAAATCATCATCACCAAACACCTGAATAAATACACAATGGTCATCAGTAGTCTCCTTATAACCATGCTCCTCCATAACAGACTTAAACTTCATGTACCACTGTCTCGGTGCTTGCTTCAATCCGTAAAGGCTTTTTTTCAGGCGACAAACTAAATCCTCTTCACCTTTTTTCACAAAGCCTTCCGGTTGTACCATGTAAATCTCTTCCTCCAAATCTCCATGAAGGAAAGCAGTTTTTACATCCATTTGCTCAACCTCTAGATCAAGACTTGCTGCCAGTCCAAGTACAATCTGAATGGACTGCATCTTCACAACAGGAGAAAAGATTTCATCATAATCAATCCCCTTCTTTTGGTTGTATCCTTTCACAACCAATCTAGCCTTGTATCGAGGTTGCAAACTTGTATCTTCATGCTTAATTCTGAACACCCACTTATTAAGCAATGCCTTCTTGCCCTTAGGCAACTTAACCAACTCAAATGTGTGATTCTCTTCAAAAGAATCCATCTCATCACCAGCAGCACCAAGCCACTTATCTTTGTGTTCACATTCCATAGCTTCATCAAAGCTTTCAGGCTCTCCCCCATCAGTAAGTAACACATACTCACTAGGATCATATCTTGTCGACGGTTTTAGACCTCTCTTGGATCTTCTAACAATAGGAGGGTTCTCAGTAGTTGGTGTCTCACCATGATCGTCACCATGATCACCAATACCATCTTCATGTGCGGGAGCATCTGCACCGGGTGTATCATCTTGAACCTCATCCTCGACCTGACCGTGGACAGATGTAGAAGGACCAGCCTCTAAATCGATCAAACTCTCATTACTCTGAGTTGGTTTTCCGGACTTGTCAATGTCCTTAATTGTTTGATCTTCCATGAACACAACATCTCTGCTCCTTATGAGCTTCTTATCAACAGGATCATAAAATCTGTATCCGAACTCATCCTGACCATAACCAATGAACACACATTGTCGTGACTTCATCTCAAGCTTCGATCTCTCATCCTTAGGTATATGAACAAATGCCTTACACCCAAAGACCCTCAAATGACCATAAGAAACATCCTTACCGGTCCAAACTCTCTCTGGAACATCACCCTCCAATGGAGCACTTGGTGACAAATTCAGCACATGAACAACTGTGCTCAAAGCCTCACCCCAGAAAGTCATCGATAAGCCTGACTGTGAAATCAAACATCTCATCCTCTCGACAATAGTCCTGTTCATCCTCTCAGCCAACCCATTCAAATGTGGAGTCTTAGGCGGTGTGAACTGATGCCTAATACCATGCTCTTTGCAATAAGCATCAAATGGTCCAGAATACTCACCACCATTATCACTGCGGATACACTTCAACTTCTTTCCCGTTTGTCTCTCAACCAATGCCACAAAATGCTTGAAATATCCCAGAACTTGATCTTTAGTCTTCATAGTGAAAACCCATGACTTCCTAGAATGATCATCAATGAATGTGACAAAATATGATGCACCACCAAGAGATTTTGTCTTCATTGGATCACACACATCTGAATGCACTAAATCAAGTACCTCAGATTTTCTAGAAGGTGCAGAAGACTTGAAAGAAACTCTGTGTTGTTTTCCATGCAAACAATGTGCACACTTAGGCAAGTGCAAACCGGAGATTCCCGGAATGACCTCCTTCTTTGACAACACTGACATTCCCTTTTCACTCATGTGACCGAGTCTCTTATGCCATAGCTCCATGGCATCAACATTCTCCACTGCATTAACAGCATCTTTGGAGACCTTAGCCTGCATCAAATAGAAAGATGAAAGCTTCTCACCTCGAGCCACAACCAGAGAACCACGTGAAAGCTTCCATTTACCACCACCGTGTAAACTGTAGAAACCCTCATCATCAAGTCTTCCTGTAGATATCAAATTCATCCTCAAGTCTGGAACATGCTTAACATCCTTAAGCATCAACCTAGTCCCAAGACTAGTCTCCAAGCAAATATCACCAATGCCAACAACCTGAGCCAAACCATCATTACCCATCTTTACAGAACCATACTTACCTAGAGTGTAGGTAGAGAACAAATCCCGCTGTGATGTAGCATGAGTTGTAGCTCCACTGTCAATCACCCAACTGGTGTTTTGGCATACATTAATGGCATCATTCTCAAGAAGAATGAGAAACTCATCTTGGGTGACTGTCACCCGATCTACTTCTTCTTGCTTTCCTTGCTGCTTGTCTTTCTTCAACTTCCAGCAATCTTTCTTCATGTGCCCTTTCTTATGACAGAAATAGCACTCCATATTAGCAAATTTATTCGACTTGCTCCTGCTCCTGCTCTTGTCCTTCTTGGACTCTCTATGTGAACTTCTCCCCCTAGACTCAGTAACCAGAACATCTGAACGTGAGGAACTAGCATTTGACTGCCTTCTTGTCTCCTCATTCAAGACACTGTTCTTCACCGAGTCCATCGAAATGACACCTTCCGACGCGGAGTTACAAAGAGACATTATGAATACCTCCCAAGAATCTGGTAATGTACCAAGAAGCCACAAACCGTGAATCTCATCATCAAACCTGATGCCCATTGATACATGACTTTTTAGGTCTTGTGACTCAATTCCTCAAGTCTAAAATCATGTCATTGTAGTACAAGAGGTTATCAATCCAATCCATAGGCTAAGGAACACCCAAGATGCAGAAAACTTGCTAAGCTAGGTCTACAAATAGAAAGGGTTTAAAGTCTAACAACCTAAAGCAAGAAATCCAAATAAGAAAATAAAGATTCAAGACTAATGATTAACAAGGTGATTCCAAATCAAGAACAAAGCTTTGAAGAAATGATCAATGTATTAACTCTAGGCAAGGACTCATAATAGACTAATCCAATCTCTTGGTACTAATCCCTTTGACTTATCACATTTCAAACCCATGGTTAATGGTGTATCTATGACAAGCAAGCAGTAAATCACAAGGTCCAAAAAGCCTAATAAGCATGCTAGACATCTAATCTCTTAGGCTAGGTTTACTAATCTCTTGCACAATAGAACTAACACTAACTCACATTCTCATGCATAATCAATGTCTAAGAGTCAAATTCCCATCAATGTGGCACTAAGTACTTAAGCACAAGTTAAGCAAGACATTACATCAACCAAAACTTCTATCAAGCATTTCAGCAAACACCTTGTGTGCAATACTAAAAAGCTGTCCACCAAAGAGGTAATAAGCATTAAGAACAATCACACAAGAAGAGCTAATCAAAGATCTACCACCCTAATCATCCTTTAACATCAAAGGAAACACCTTGCTCATCAAAAATCAAGAACTCCAAAACCCAAGAACATGAAATTCGAAAATGGAAAGACAAGAACAAAAGGAAGACAAGACTAAAGCATGAAAGATTTAGATTAAAAGAAGAAGAAAACATAAACCAAGAATATATACAATGATCCAATCTCTCATCCCAAAGGAATTGTTCTAAGATCTATGAAGAAACCAAAGCACAAGCTTTGGGGGCAAGAGAAAGGATGAAGAGAAGTGTTTTTAGGTCAAGAGTATTTATAGGAAAACCCCAAATTCGTCCTGTCAAAGTCGTGCAGCGACCTATTTCCTCTCGGTGTATCACGTCGGTGTGTGTCTTCGGACTTGGTTTCTCTCGATTCTTGCACTGATGTGATTTGGTCGCTGTGTCATCCCGCTGCGTCGTAGCTGCCTAAATCCTGTCGGTGTATCACGTCGCTGTGGGAACAATGTGCTGAAATCTTCATCTTTCTCGGCTCTTATGCTTGGTTCCTCATGTCCACATCATTCACCACTCTACAAGTGTTCTTTATAGCTCCATTTAGACCTGAAATAGACTCCAAACCATGCAAAATATGCAATGCCTAGTCTAAAACCCAACACTTCTAAGATGAATGCAAAAGTGAACAAAACATGATGAATGAATGCATGAAAGGATACAAAACCTGAACTAAATGTATGCTAAAACAAGGTAAAATGTGAGATTATCACCCATATCAGACAACTTGTTGAGCAATCCCTGAAACGCATTCAAGTGATCTGTCATCGGAGTTCCATCCTGATACCTCAACTCAATCAACTTCTTGATCATAAGCATCTTGTTATTCCCGGTCTTCCGAGCATATAACTGCTCCAGCTTCAACCACAAAGAGCGAGCATTAACCTCATTTTCAATATGATGCAACACGTTATCATCTATCCACTGCCTTATCAAACCACACACTCGGCGATGCAGCAACTTCCATTCATCCTCAGTCTTATTTTCAGGTTTCTCCTCCTGAAATACTGGTAGATGAAATTCTTTAACAAAGAGCAGATCCTCCATCTTGCCCTTCCATAGATGATAATTGTTGTTACCATTCAAGCTTATCATTCTGCCCATATTCTCCATCTTTTCCATCGCTCACACAAGCAAACCAATAACTCAAAGTTATCCAAATCCAAAGCTCACAAAACCTTAAGCTCTGATACCACTCTGTTGGGGAAAACACGAAAACACGCGAATGCGCAGCGGAATAAGTTTCCCCGCACTTGTGTGAGCCTGTGAGGAATAAGACTTGAACTTGAACTATGACACAGAAATGATCTAAGCAGAAAACGAAATGACACACAATCTTTTTACGTGGAAAACCTCCTCGATGTGAGAAGGAAAAACCACGGGACCGTAGTCCACTCAAAATCCACTATATCAAATGTATGAGTGTTACAACCACGTCCTCCCTGTTCCTACAGAACAGATTCAGAGACTAAGGCTCAAAGAGAGCAATCTCCAACACCAAGAGAACTCAACAAGAGAGCAATACAAGCTTACAAAACTAGCAGATACAAAATGACCTCAGCTCACTAGGATTCCGGCAATCAGAGAACAATCCCACCGTACAAATCCAAGATGAACAAGTCAACAACACCTCTGCCAAATTTCAGCTCAATCAGAGAAGAACTCACCGTTGGATTTCCCAAACACTCAAGACTGGAACTGCTGAAGAACTGTAGCGACGAGCTTCACTAAAACCCCGATTCACGAGAAACCAACCGTTGAAACGACAATCCCACCGTTGAATCTCAAACCCACTGAGTCACGAAGCTTCCCACAAAATATTAGCCAGATCGGACCACTTTCGAGCCCTCGAACACAGCCCTGAAGAAACCAGACGAAAATCCCCTTCTTCTCTCCTTCTTGCATCTCTCTTCTTTCTCTCTCTCTTTTAGTGTGTTTTGTCTATCTGTGTGTCTCCACCTAAAAAATTAGGTCACACTCACCTTATATAGGTCTTACAAATAAGAGACTTAAAATAAACCTTATAAGCTCTTTCAACACCAGATTTGAAAATTAACAAAGCAGACTTGAGAATTATCAAAGCAGACTTGAGAATTTTACACAACAGACTTGAGAAAACAACACACCAGACTTCAGTTTGATCTTTTCAACCAAACCCATGGTTTCCTCACACTAGGAGGAACACCAACAATCGGATCAAACCCTACAAAGATATACGTCCGTCTGTACCTAGAGATGTAAGGTAAGGTCTCATACCGTCCCGTCTTAGGGTTACATATTACAGGCACTCCGTCACATGTCGGTTCGATCTGCATACCAAAGAAATAAATCAAACCAGAGGCATAGCCACATGCAAATTGTCGATCATCACGATGATAGATCCGCATATTGTCTGGAGGGAACTTCATATGAAATTTTGCGGTTACTGCAAGAGACGATGAAGGCTTCTCATATGGACTCAGATGCTGAGGCAGTGAAAAGAAGCTCCGCAGACCCTCTTTTTCGATGGCGAATAAGAGACGTGGCTTAGAAGAGGACATGGTCAGGAACAAATCTTTGAAGTATGGATGACCAGGTGTTGATGTCCATAGCTTGGACACGCATTGAAACCTCGCCACTGACTTTGCTGGCAATCTCGACAATATCTCTAAGTTGATTTCAATAGGGATAGAACTTGAACTCATGATTGTTTTAGTTGCTGATCGAAGAGAGAGAGAGATTTTAAAATTTGTATTAAGACCGAAAGAAACCTAGCTATACGAAGAGAAACCTAGCTACCGTAAGGCAAGCGGCGGAGAAAATAAAAATAAATTAGGAGGGCGTTAACCTATAAGTCCCAAGGAATACTGAATAACCACACGAAAAAAACATATTTAAGAAAGTAACAAAAACCTCCCAATGTGGCAAGATCCTCACCATTAGATCTAAGATTTTTGGTTACTTTCTAAATTTTTCTTTTTGTTTTGGCTATTCACCTAATTAGCTCTTGTTGTGTTTTTGTACATTATATTTTTTGTACACTAAAAGCTCGTTTTGCATTTTAGATATTGAGAATTCTCCTATACATGTTACCCAACCAATGAGGAGGTTGTATGAGTTATTACACTGGATGTTACTGAAGATCATTGTTGGGGACAGCACCTTCACCAAGGCCCAACAATATTTCACCTCGGCCCGTCAATATATTAACCAACCGACTGGTTAATATTCGTAATTAATAAATAATAATAATATTTATTATTCGATTGATAAATATTATTATTCGAAGAGATCTTATTTGTGGTCGAAAGAGGAAGATTTCCTTATCCCGAAAAAGGAAGTTCGCTGCGCCGACCCGACATTCACGGAAGATGACATTATCAATTCAACAAGATAAGGAAAGAAAACGGCGATTACGGAAATTTTCCTTATCTTAGAAGGGTTAGGTCGGTCTAACTTTCTTATATATAGAAGGGATCCTCATTCGAGAGGAGGGGACAACTTCTTTACGAATTAAAACTCATAGCTTTTGATTCAGTTTCATCTCGGCTAAGTTAAAAGCTTTGACTATTTGTTGTAATCGAATTCTTCAATCAATAAAAAGTCACTTCGGCAATTTACTGTGTTATTCTCAAAGTTTTCCCACAAACTTGACCTAGGTGAGGTCATAGTTCAACAGTTGGCGCCGTCTGTGGGGATTACTTTTGAGAAAACTCAGAATCACGATGGCCAACGATCCAAACAACGCCGCCATCAATCTCAATAATCCACAAATCGAAGGCAACGCCGTGCTCAACGCCGGCAACGCACCAGGAAATCCAGGAATCCCGCAGGACGTCGGTCCACACGTTAACATCCCTCAAGTTCAGGATCATGCCGATCCCAACGGCAACGGTCCCCAGAATCAACAACTTCCGCCGCCGCCACCTCTTGACGGCGCGGCACACGAAGCCGATCCCTTGATCGCAATCCACGCTCTGCTGGCTTCCCTCATCGACAAAGTAACTAACATCGAAGCCAGACAAGCCGCCTCTGAAGCCGGTGGAAACGCTGCCGGCGCCCGAGAACAAAATCCTTCCAGGACCCCAGACAGGATAGATCCCATCATCCGAAACCTGTTCGGCTCGACACCAATGGGAGAACTTCGCGGATCCAACAGAACGGGAATCCCTGCGACGACGACAGGGACACAGGAGTCTTCCGACAAGAATCCCGAACTCGAGAATGTTATGAAGCGCCTCGAAGAGATGAACTCGCAAATTCATCGCGCAATAAGCTCGGCGCCAGAGCTCGACAGGGTGCTCAGACAAACGAGTAAAACCCCATTCACCGAGGCGATAACAAGTGTTCGACAACGATACCATGGCAAGATCAGAGAGGTGCCTACCTTCAAAGGGGAAGACGACCCCCAACGACATCTCGTAGCATTCACCATCGCGATGGGCCACGCCGACCTGTCACCCGAAACACGCGACGACCATGGCGGAGCAGGTGCTCCGGAACAGAAGTGGGTGCTCGCCTCTTTTTCTCGCCTTTTTATTTTTTTATGTCTATCTGAAACAAAGAAAACCAAAACAAAAAATCAAAAGCAAATGAAAATAAAATAAAATAGAAACACTTACCAGTGGGTTGCCTCCCACTCAGCGCTTGGTTTAAGTCACTAGCTTGACTTGGTGAGCTGATTATGCGTGAGGAGGCTCGGTTAAGGGAGTTTCTTCCCCGTCTCCGAGTTGTGTATCGGCGAGATATGGCTTCAATCGCTGCCCATTAACCACGAACTATTCTCCTTTGGTGTTGAGCAAGAAGACAGCTCCATATGGTCGCACTTCCTTTATGGTGAAAGGCCCAGACCATCTCGATCGCAACTTCCCGGGAAACAGCTTCAGCCGAGAATTGAAAAGCAGGACTTGGTCGTTTGGGGCGAAGTTGCGAGCCAGGATGCGCTTGTCATGATAGGCTTTGGTGCGCTCCTTGTATATCTTCGAGATCTCATAGGCGAGATGCCTAATCTCCTGGAGCTCATGTAACTGCATCATACGCCGCTCTGAAGCTGGCTTAATGTCATAGTTGAGCAACTTAACCGCCCATGTGGCTTTGAACTCTAGCTCGACGGGGAGATGACAAGCTTTCCCGTAGACGAGGTTGAATGGCGTGGTTCCCAAGGGTGTTTTGCAAGGTGTCCGGTATGCCCATAGAGCATCGTCCAACTTAGAAGCACAATCCTTGCGTGTAGTACTCACGGTTTTCTGCAGGATGCTCTTGATTTCGCGGTTAGAAACTTCGACCTGCCCACTCGTTTGCGGATGATAGGGAGTGGCGACCTTGTGCTTAACACCATTCTTGCGCAGAAGAGACTCAAAGATCTTGTTGATGAAGTGGGAGCCTCCATCGCTGATTACTACTCGTGGAACACCAAATCTGGGGAAGATGATGGACTTGAACATCTTAATCACGACCCGTGCGTCGTTAGTGGGACTTGCAATAGCCTCAACCCATTTGGACACATTGTCCACTGCGACGAGTATGTACTCGTTCCCAAAAGAAGAAGGAAACGGGCCCATAAAATCGATTCCCCAGACGTCAAATACCTCAACCTCGAGAATGAAGTTCTGAGGCATCTCATTACACCTGCTTATGTTACCCTGTCGCTGGCATGCATCGCACCGTGAGACAAATCCCTGCGCGTCCCTGAACATTGTCGGCCACCAGTATCCTGCTTGCAGTGCCTTGGAGACCGTCTTGAAGGTGACGAAGTGTCCTGCGTATGAAGAACCATGGCAGTGAAACAATATGTCTGGAATCTCCTCTTCAGTGATGCATCTGCGGAAAACTCCATCTTTTGACAGTGCTTGTACAGGTAAGGTTCATCCCAAAAGTAGTGGCGGATGTCCTTGAGAAATTTCTTCCTCCTGTACATTGCGAAATTCTGCGGTTCCTGATCAGCAGCCAGGTAGTTGGCTATCTCGGCAAACCAAGGCGTAGAAGTACGCTTGGTGTGTGTGACCTGTGCGCATAACTCTCCTTGAGCAGGTGCTCGCTGAGGAGGAGCATGTGCGTCCTCAATCTGGAAAACACCAATGGAATAAATCTGTTCTTCCGGGAGACTGTCATCAAGAGGCGTGTCTACATCAATCTGCATCCTAGACAAATGGTCGGCAGCTCCATTGTCTATCCCCTTCTTGTCCTTAATTTCGAGATCGAATTCTTGTAAGAGAAGAATCCATCTGAGCAACCGCGGCTTGGCATCCTTTTTGGTCAGCAAATACTTGAGAGCCGCGTGGTCAGTGTGTACGATGACCTTAGATCCAACAAGATAGGATCGGAACTTCTCAAAGGCAAAGACAACCGCTAGAAGCTCCTTCTCGGTCGTGGCATACTTGCACTGTGCGTCATCCAAGGTGCGGCTAGCATAGTAGATAACGTGAAGCTTCTTGTCTTTCCTCTGTCCGAGAACTGCTCCAACAGCGTAATCACTAGCGTCAGTCATCACCTCAAAGGGAAGGCTCCAGTCTGGCGGTTGCACAATGTGTGCGCTGATGAGGGCTCCTTTGATCGTATGAGGGCTCCTTTGATCGTATGAGAAATCTTTGATGAAGCGTCTGTAGAAACCGGCATGACCTAGGAAACTGCGGATCCCTTTAACTGAGGTTGGCGGTTGCAAGTTCATCATGACTTCGATCTTGGCCTTGTCTACTTCGATTCCATCCTCTGAAATCCGATGCCCGAGTACAATTCCATTCATGACCATAAAATGGCACTTCTCCCAATTAAAAACCAGATGTTTCTCCTCGCATCGTTTGAGTACCCTGCACAGATTAGACAAACAATCAGAGAAGGAGTTCCCGTACACCGAGAAATCGTCCATGAACACCTCCATAATGTCTTCAATCAGGTCCGTAAAGATGGACATAATGCATCGTTGGAAGGTTGCTGGGGCGTTACACAAACCAAACGGCATGCGCCGGTAGGCGAATATGCCGTAGGGACATGTGAACGTCGTTTTCTCCTGATCGTCTGGGTGGATGGGTATCTGAAAGAAGCCTGAGTAACCATCTAAAAAAACAGTAGTATGGATGGTTAGCAAGTCTCTCAAGCATCTGATCAATAAAAGGAAGAGGGAAGTGGTCTTTACGAGTTGCGGCATTTAGCTTACGGTAGTCTATGCACATCCTATGTCCGGTTACAGTCCTAGTCAGTATTAGCTCATCTCTATCGTTTTTAATGACAGTGATTCCCCCCTTCTTAGGGACTACATGAACAGGACTAACCCAAGTACTATCAGATATGGCATAAATTACACCTGCTTCTAGAAGTTTCATTATCTCCTTCTTAACAACATCTTTTAGATTCGGGTTTAGCCTCCTCTGATGTTCTATAGAACTCATCGATTCATCTTCTAGATGTATCCTATGCATGCAAAGATCAGGCGAGATACCAGGAATGTCAGCAAGAGAGTAGCCTATAGGCTTTCCATACTTCCTAAGTTCACATAAGAGTAAGGCTACTTCTACATTGTTCAGGTCGGCATTTATAATCACAGGATAGGTAGAGTTTGTTCCCAGAAATGCGTACCTGAGCCCGGCTGGTAGAGTTTTAAGTTCCAATTTAGAAGCTTTTAACTCGCTCCAGGGGCTGTCAATCGGATCGAGAGGCGGAGCAGGTGCTCGCGGGATCTGAGCGGTTGCTCCGACTTTTTCTGCGGTTTGCTCCTCGTCGTCCAGACTTATGCATGCTACCATCTGTTCCATCCTTCGGCTGGAATCTAGCATCTTGGCAAGGCTGTCAGCTTCTTCATTCATGAAACCGTGTTCCCTTTCAGCTAGGGTGAGAGCGAGTTCGAGAGGATCTGGACAGAGAATCTCTTCAGCTGCCTCTTCGTAGACGTCATCTACGCCTTCCACAACAAAGGTCTGTCCGTCCAGCATGGGCTTCTTCAGTAGTTTGTCCATATCGAATGTCATAACCATGTCGCCTAACTGGAGATCGATCACTCCATTCTGAACGTCGATTATCGCACCAGCTGTGCATAGGAGAGGACGGCCTAGAATCAGAGGATCTTTCGACTCTTCGTCAAGTTCCAGAACTACAAAGTCGGCTGGGATCAATGTATCTCCTATCCGTACGTATATATCTTCCAGAACTCCTTTAGGGAGCTTGGTTGACCGATCAGCAAAAACTAAGGAGATGCGCGTGGGTTTGAATTTGGTGAAACCCAAACGCTTGGCAACCGAGTAGGGCATAAGGTTCACGCTGGAACCAAGATCGCATAGAGAGTATGAGAAAGTCATTGGGCCGATTGTGACTGATAAGACAAATCGCCCAGGATCGCCTCTCTTCTTTATGACCTTGTTTTGAAGGACAGCACTGCATTCTTTTGAAACCGTCATCACCTTCTCTTCCTCTACGATTTTTCCAGAAACCAGAGTCTTCATGTACCGTTTGAGAGCTGGAATCATTTGAACTGCATCAGCGAGAGGTAGCTTTACGGTAAGATCCTTAAGCATCTCTCTACACTTAGCATCTTCCAAGTCCTTGCGAGACTTCTTGGGTGGCACAGGGTAAGGAACCTTAGGCTTGTACACCCTCTCTGGAATCGCCGCGGTTTTCGAGGTAAGTGGTGTGGTCCAACCGAGCACCTGCTCGGATGAGCCGCTAGGGTGCTGGGTCGAATCGTCTTCTAAAATGTCGAATGGTGAGGATGTTGATTCGGCTTGCGTCGAGTGGTTGCTCGTTTCACCGGTTTCATGCGTGCCTTGACCCGATCCGAGCAGGTGCTCGTCGCAAGGGTGCATATAGTTGGCTTCTCCTATTTTGCCTTTTTCTGATCGCAAGGTTGATCTATCCTGGAGTGTCTACCCACTTCTCAATTCAATGGCGTTGACAAACTCCTTCCTAGGCGCCTCAACTTTTCCAGGCAGAGTTCCTGGTGCTCTTTTTATGGACTCAGCAGTCTGAGCAATCTGAACATCCAGCTGTTTCATATGTGTCCATACAGCTTCGTACTTCCCGTTGAGATCCACGTACATGGTGTCAACCTTGGCATTGATGTCGGCTGCGGCTTTCTGTTGTCCAGCTAGAAGTTGTTGCATAATGTTCTTCAGCTCGTCTTGAGATCCGGGTGCTGGAGAAGGGGGGTGCGGATTCTGAAACTGCGGAGGCTGTGGATTCTGAAACTGCTGGGGTTGCGGATTGTTGTATGGCTGGCTAGGTTGATTTCCTCCTTGAAATCGGTTCTGGTTAGGGATGAATGGCCGGTTCTGGCTTTGATAGTTGCTGGAGTAGCCTCTCTGAAGACCTGCCTGAGTTTGGTTTCCCTTGGGGTAGACTTGATCCTGAGGGTTCTCTACATTGTTGCTCCTGTAGGACAAGTTCGGGTGACTGTTGAAACCTTGGTTATTGAAGCCACGGTTTTGCCCAAAACCTTGTCCATTCACGTAGTTGACCTCCAACTGATCATCACTTGTTTCCTCTCCAAAGACCTGGGCGATGGGCTCTTCTCCATTCTCATCCACGAAGTGGACCGACTTTTGGTTTCCCTTAAGCAGAAGGTTAACCTTGGCTGTGAGCTCATCTATTTTCTTTGACTCCACGCTATTGACCTTTTTCTGTCATATTCCGGAGATTTGTTGCTGGAACTTGCGGCAAGGTTTTCGATCAGTTCCAGAGCTCCTTCATTTAATTTAGTGTAGAAGTCTCCATTGCTGGCGGCATTGAAGGCGTTTCTGTAGTCCCATTCTACTCCATCATAGAAAGTACTGAGCAGTTGCTCGTCGCTAAAGCCGTGGTGAGGACACTCACGTTTATACTCCTTAAAGCGTTCCCATGCCTCGTAAAGGTCTCTCCGGGAAGCTGCTCAAACGTGGATATCTTGCTCCTTAAAGTTGCGGTCTTCGACTTCGTGTAAAACTTGTCTAAGAAGGCCGATCTTGCATCTGCCCATGTCGCTAGAGAGCCTGGTGGTAGAGACTTCAACCACCGTGAAGCTTTTCCCGCAAGAGAGAAGGGAAAAAGCTTGCACTTCAAGAAATCTGGAGACACACCATTGGAGCCGGTTGTGCTGCAAATTTCTTCGAAGTTCTCGATGTGATCCATCGGAATTTTGGCAGGCAAACCATGGAAGAGGTGCTGCTTCACGAGGGCAATCATCTGAGGTTTGATCTCATAATCTTGCCTCTGAATGGTCGGAGTGACAATCGCGGATCGATCCTGGTAATAAGCATGTGCTGCGTCTTTGTCTCCGAACGCCGGTTATTGAACGAGTTGCCGCTCTTGCTGCAAGCGCAGCTGCTCCATGGTTGCCTGAAGAGTTCGCAGCTGAGCTGCCATGTCGATTTGATCGCCCATCTCTGTAGAGGCGGTATCAGTTGTTTCTGGATCTGGAACAGGTGTGTTTCGTCTCTGCCTGTTCTCTCGTTCTCTCCTTGCTAGCTCGTCGTTTGTCAAGTTCACAAGATTCTCGGTATTCTTGCTCCTTGTGCTCCTGGTCATGCACCTGAACACAAATAAAAGAAAAAGAGAAAAACGAGTTTAGTGTAGTTCTTAGTCTAATGACTCAGCCGTAAACCAAAGGTGATAATTTGGTCCCCGGCAACGGCGCCAAAAACTTGATGTACGAGTTTTAAACCATATTTCCTACTGCAAGTGCACAGCAAACGAAGTAGTACTTAGGGGTCGATCCCACAAAGACCAAGTTCACATTATGGTTTAATGAGCTAAAATCAAGAGCTAAGAGATTCAAAAGTGGATTGTATGAAATCATAACTAACAAGTATTAAAGCAAATCGGTTTTTATCAATAATTAAGCAAGCGTTAGGTCAAGGCAATTCGCAGGAGATTCAGAGCAAAGGTCAAACAACTATTCAGGAAATTAATAAGAACAAGTCTAGAATTCAAAACATGATGACAATATTAATCCACTCTCGTGGTACTAATATCTTTATCTAGCAACCTAAAAATCCTAACTCTCGTTGGTATCAGAATCGCAGATAAGCATTAATGATTAGTGATTAGGTTTGATTTGTTCACAATTCTCCAATACATCTACTCTCGCAGGTAATGAATAAACTGCTCATCTAGATCTCTTCTAGAAACCTAACAACTCTCGCTGTCTAAGTTAACCTAAGATCATGGAATCAAGTGATCAAATCGATCCAAGCAATAAGAACCACATAGATGAAGACTATCGATTTTGAATTCCTATTTGTGTTCAACCCTAGCTCATGAATTCCCTTGAAAACCTTAACCTAACTAATAGATCTACTCAGACATAATCAAAGAAGAAAGCAAAACAATGAAATAAAAAGACTGCATTGAAATCGATATTAAAAAGAATAGGGTTCAGAAATCTTCTCAGAATTGTGGCAGAGATCTTCTCCCTTACAAAAGAATTTCTAGGTATTGAAAAAGCTAAAAGCTAAAAGTAGAAGAATAGAATTTATATTAAAACTAGGACTAAAAAGGAGTATTTATATTAGGAGAGATAGGCGGCTGGGAGGTGGCTGCACCCTTAAAAGTTGGTGGCAATCATTAGGTTAAATCCCCTTCTTTTTATTTTTCCGCGGCGAGCGTGTGCTCACTTGGTGGCAGAAATTCGCGAGCATGTGCTCGCTGATTGGAGTTGGTGATACTTTGCATGATTTTTCTTCTTTTCTTCAATTCTTGTTCTTTTCTGTTCCAAAGGTTCCAAATGCTCCAAACTCCAATAACAGCTCCAAAGCTACCTAAAATCTCCTGAAATAAACTCAAAAACTCTAAAAAGTCATTAGATAAAAAGGTTAGTATGGATCAAAATCCCAACATATCAGTCAGCCGCCGCGGCGAAATTAAAAGAATCAGTCAGACGAAGTACCAATCGATTCGCTCCACCGCGTTTGAGTCTTGATCCTCGGGTCGGCCACCGTGAATTCATTCTTCTTTACGAAGAAATAATGGTCCCTCCATGCGTGGATCTTACTTTTGGCGGGCGGACCGGCGATGATATTGTATGACGACCTTATTTGGGTGTAAAAACATCCCAACGACGAATCTGCCGACGATTCCCTAAGAGACGACATCTCCTCAAAGTAGCGGCACGTCAGTGACAAGTCGTTCTCCGAAGCCAGCATCATCATCGCAACCATATAACGCACTGCGCCGTGCGTCAACTGCGTCAACGCCATTCCCCGCCTTTCACAGTACTCCAGCGGGACGCTTGGGATGAGGAATCTCAGATGGCAGTCAAAGAAGAACGACTTGTAGACGCAAAAGAAGCCCAGCGGAGCATCCCAAGGTCTCTTGTCTGGTCCCGACACCACAAACGTAACCTTCGGACTCACACCACACGAGTACTTGAGACTAACGAGGCGCTCCTTGGTGGTCTTCGTGGAATAGACTTTCCACTTGTTTCCAGCTACTCTGTCAACAACGATCCCAGCCTTCTTAGCCTCCTTCGCGGCATTTTCTCGAGCGATTCTCTCGGCTCGGTGTGGCTCAAAGATGAGAACTTCCATCTCCAAGTCGGAGTCCTCGGTATGAAAGCTGGCCTCCTCGTTTGCGTCGGCACATAAGGACGTATCCGTATTGGCCTCGTCATTCTCTGGATCTCTGTCCACGGGCTCAGCTCTGAAATCTCCCAAACGACTCAAGTCTTCGTCAATTAGTTGAGGAATCTCGAATCGACTGCTCGGCTCGGCATGGTCATTTGGCGCGTCACGATCGTGCGACAGATTCCTTGCCGCGGCATCGAGATCTCCTCGACTTGGGCTCCTCGTCTCCGAATAGCTGAACGGCTCGGTAACCCCTGCTGGGTATCTTTCGGCCCGGCAGAACCCAAAACCAAGATCCCTATCTTCCAGATCGTCCGCGTCAAGACGAAGTCCTCTCCATGAAGGAACGGAATCCAGCGAAGAACAGCTTGAAGGCATTTCCCAGATTCGATGAACTCGCGGTGGCGGAATGAAGAACGCGGTGGAGCTACGAAGAACACGGCGGCGAAAATACAACGGGAGAAGAGAGAGAAGAGAGCTACCTTTTTCGCGAAAATGAGGAAGTAAAAGTGAGGACGAACTCGCGAGCACTCGGGTTTATAAAGAAAAGGGTGGCGGCGGTTTCGAGATTAATCATTTCATCTCGACTCTTCAATTCCCGCCGCCCCCTCTTTCATCATCATTAGGTTAAAAAAAGTCGTGCTTCGCTCCTCTCGGCACGTGTCCTTTCGTTTCGGAAATCACGTTATCCATCGCATGAGTGACACGTGTCACCTTTGTTGGAAACGAGGACGGCGTGACAAAGCGAGTTGAGATCCTCACGCGCTCCTCGTATAATCCCACACGCTTCGAGTAAGATAGGCACGCTCGCATTAATTTCGTGCCACGATGGCATCGAATATTTCTTCATCCGAATATTCTTTCCGAAAAAGAATATTCTTTGTTGAAATCGTTTTTGAGTCTTAACTCTTTAAAACGTGACGAGGTGAAATCTCGACGAGCCACTTTTCTTCAAATTCGCCGAGCTCAACCGCGTCGCTCAACGAACTGAGGGGGGGCTTATTGTTGGGGACGGGTTTAGCACCCTCACCAAGGCCCAACAATATTTCACCTCGGCCCGTCAATATATTAACCAACCGACTGGTTAATATTCGTAATTAATAAATAATAATATTTATTATTCGATTGATAAATATTATTATTCGAAGAGATCTTATCTGTGGTCGAAAGAGGAAGATTTCCTTATCCCGGAAAAGGAAGTTCGCCACGCCGACCCGACATTCACGGAAGATGACATTATCAATTCAACAAGATAAGGAAAGAAAACGGCGATTACGGAAATTTTCCTTATCTTAGAAGGGTTAGGTCGGTCTAACTTTCTTATATATGGAAGGGATACTCATTCGAGAGGAGGGGACAACTTCTTTACGACTTAGAACTCATAGATTTTGATTCAGTTTCATCTCGGCTAAGTTAAAAGCTTTGACTATTTGTTGTAATCGAATTCTTCAATCAATAAAAAGTCACTTCGGCAATTTACTGTGTTATTCTCAAAGTTTTCTCACAAGCTTGACCTAGGTGAGTTCATAGTTCAACATTCATAAAGCACAAAAAAAATCAAGCATCTGTTTTAGTAGTATCGTTGGGCTATAGCCTATAGGCTATTCCTAAATGTTTGTGCTCTGATATTTCAACAGCTATCGATCTCATTGATGGAATCATGGAGTTTTGCTAAACACACTGAATGGCAGCTTGTTTTGTTGTGTCAATATCTTGTAGTTTACTCCGAACACAAGTCATCAATAATTCCATGTTGTTTTTATGTCTGGTGAAATATTTCACATAAAATGTCTTCATTGATACTTGCTAGCTGGTTTTGTCTTAAGGAGGGAAGTGGGACTTGTGATCAAGGAAGAAGATGATTTGCAATGTCTTAATCGGGCTCTGATGAACCATAACAACGCTAAGGAACCTGAAGCAATCCTCCACAAGAAGATGGTTAGCATAGTTGTCACCAAGAAAAACCTTGGTCATCAGAAAGTGCACCCTTCAGAATAAGCTCCATGGGAGTTTCTCTGTTTCAGAAAGTATCAAGAATTTCGTCGTCCACCTTCTAAGGCTTTGATTTGCCCTTTCTTTGAGCTCTCTGTGACTTCAAGATCGCGATCTTATTATCTTATAGTTTACGGTTTCATCCGGCGTCAATCCAGTCCCCGAGAAACCTCTTTTTCAGCACTAGAGAAGTAAAAAAGATCACAACCTAAATGTTTTTGTTCTAGCTCCATATTTTGCAAACTTAAGAGTAAGAACCACATTTTTCTTTTCTTTTTTAAGATCTTAACGTACTAACCAATGCTGTATCATCCATATCAACCTGTGTCATGACGAACTTGTAAATGAGATAAAGACTTAAGTATGCACTATCAGTTTATTACAGCCGCGGCAGATTCATGCAAGATAGTACAATCTTGGCCACTGAACACTATTCTCTCTTAGAGTTTGAAATGTAAGCTTTACGGGCTCCTAAAAAAACAAGTTCACTTGTTTAAACACAGAACTCAGAGGTTTCAGACGACATAAGGAGAGTAGCTTGAGATGATAGGGTTTCAGATGTAAGCAACCAACGAATGCGTAAGGCACTTCATGAGCGTAAATAACAAAGATATAATTAAAAGTTACATGAAAAATGATGTTTTCTATCCAGAACTTGTTCATCGGTTTATACATGAAATAATTGCACACAAGACTCGCATATCTTCTTTACCTACCGTCTCTCAGCAGTTAGTTCTACTCATTTTGAAACACCCAAGCATCACAAATGGGAAAAATAACAAAAAAGAAGAAGAAAAAAAATAAAAATAAAGAAGTTCCGAGTTACCTCTAGTTTGAAACTAGTTTGATATCGGCTATTTTTACGTTTCATGAATCCAAGACGCTGTGAAGTGAGAGAGCCAATATCAAAGAAAATATAAATAAATAAACTGCTTTGGGAGTTTGCCTGAGAATGGTGGTGGTTGATCAAGGAAACTCATTATCTCTGGGTGAAAATTACAACCAGAAGATCCTCGAACCGCTCCATGTTACTCATAAATACTGTTCTTGTTAGTTGCTTTGACCAAATAAAAACTGCAAGTTTGTGGATTGTTGGCTAGTCGCTCTCACTACTATGTCTATCTGCAAGATAACATTGACATTCCCCAAGAAGGTTACTGTTAGCTTCCGCAAGAAACCTACACACAAAACTCTTAGGTCGACTCAGGAGCAAGTGTAAGTAAGTAGGTACCTCCCGATGATCGTTTCCCTTCCATTGCGTCTTTCTTCTCTTGGCAACTTGCGCAAAGGAATGGACCATCCCAGGGACGAAGCTTTCTGCAATTAGCCGATCCAGCATGGATCGAGACACCTTCTCCAGGTTTCACTTCTACTTGACACACAGCACACATGAACAGCTTAAACATATTGCAAAGCGGGTACTTTGTGTCTAATCTGCAATAAAAAACCACAAACATGATGACGATTAACATATCAAGATCAAGCATCTATTCTATATAAAGCAAATATATTCAGAGAATCACACCTCTCTGAAAGCATAGCAGAGCCCTCTTCAAACAATTCTTCAACTACATCAGGCTCTGCATACTCTTTCTCTATATTGGAAGATGAGTCTGAAGTTTTTCTTTTGAACATGGACTTTAACATTCCTTTTCCTTGCTTTTTAGGAGGCGGCACGGAAGCAGCCGGTTTTTCTGATGGTAATATATCGACGACAATACATGTCGTATCATCGCGAATACCCTTTTTCCCCACAGCTTCCTGTGTGAAGCAATCAAAAAAACATCAAGGTACTGCAAAAGAAACAAATATATCAAAAAGAATCTATAAGCAACTCAGATATTAATATACTTTAACAATATGCTCGGCAGAAGCTTCAGGTGGCAAACCCCGACAACAATCAAGAGCCTCTTCTGCACTAATTGCATCCCACACACCATCACTTGAGATGATAAGTCGACCACCAGCTGAAGACAACTACATAACCAAAACACATAGGTGCATCTTTCAGATAAACTCAATACTTGAGAAATTTACAGCTTGCGCCATAACAACAGCAAGAGAAAGTTAAAAGAGTTTTGAACCTTGACTTGCTTCACATAAGGAACTGGAACAATGTATTCGCCAACATCCAAATCCCCGATGGATCTTGAGAGACAGAGACCACCCGGCCAGCATCTCAGAGGACCAATCTAAAACAAGTCAGATTTTAGTTGTTAGAATCCTTCATTTACACAGCATAAAAAAGAAGTTTCAGATGTGTTTGGTTTCCGACTTCATGACCTACAACTCATTCATGCATAAACAATCGAGAAATGCTCATGGTTCAAAAGGTATACATCAGTTTTCATGCTCAAGCCTGAAAAGGAATCAAATTCCGCAGGCATCGTCGAAGAAGCTTGCACTCATTTACCTTTCACTTTTAAACTGCTAAAAAGAAGAGCCTACGATAACAACAGACTCAATGCACACAGAAGAAAGTGTTAAGCATTATTTAAAGAAGTACCTCTGTACCACCACCAGTATTTAACCGCCCAACTTCACCACCACTTGCAGTTACGCGATCTCGCCTGTTAAAACAAGCCAAACATATTATGATGCCATGATATACAATAAGATTATCATTAGCCGGGTCAAGAGAAGGAATAAAGCTGACTTACTCTTCTTCGTTTATTTCAAGCCGATGATCAGCAGATAAGTAATAGACACCGCCCTCAGCAGGCTCAAGTATGCAACGAGAGTCACCTACTGATGCAACACTCACCACCCATCCTTCTACTATTACAAAAGTTACCGTCGTTCCAGACGTCCTTGCTGACAAGACAGTAAACAACAAAACCTCAAACATTTCCTTCACCAAATATCATAATTTTTTGGGTTACTCAATAAGACAGAGCTAATACCTCTTTCCTGGAAATCTTTATCAGTTTTCACAAATCCTGCAACCAAAGCCCTAGGAAGTGCCGCAACCCACTCATCTCTGTTGAGATCAGAGGGTATAGCAGCTAATACATTGTTCAGAAGGTTCTCCTTAGTGTAGATAGCTGCTGCAGAACCATTGTGTCCATCAAAAAGCTGCAAAATTTGACTAGAGATATCAATACCACCCCAATCATTACACACAGTATGCAAGTAGATGCAGTAATGATTCTTAGAACCGCAAGTGCGTTAAGGTCTGCTATAACTAATGATCCAAGACTTCAAAGAGTACCAAAATGGGAAGAAAGAAGAGCAAACACATACCCCAAAAACTGAGAAAGTAGTAACGCCATCTCCCATAACCCTTTGGCACTCTGTTTTAACAAGAGTAAAGTCCTCTCCTTTCTTGCTCTGGTTAAACTGGCCGTGTACGAGTTCAGGATTGTCTATCTTTTCATTAGCTGATTCACGCTTGAGCAGAACCGAAAGTGGAACAGTATGATGTTCTCCTTTAGTTGACATTGTCTCCTTAAGCTTGGGAAAAAAACAAAAACTTCCTCTAGTTCTCTACCAAATCTCTCATCATACAAAACAACCTGATACAAAATGTAAAAAACAACCAATTCAACGAACGATCTAATACTTGGTTTCCAAGTTAATCAAATTCAAATGTACACTTGGTTTCTAACATATGCTCAGTAACATTCCGATCAACATTGTAGAGATCAAACAACAAAACGACGATCTTCAAAAGCCATTATAAAAATTAGATCTTTAAAGCAATTATAAAAAACACACATAAAAATCAAAATTTTCGAAACACACAGAAGAATCACAATGCGTCCTCTCTCTCGAAAACGAGCCATTACGGATAAATCCAGTAAAAACGAAAAAAAGAAGGAATCAAACCGGAAACAAATGATCTGAGGTCCCTTAAGAAAGATTGTGCATCGAAGCGAACAAATTGTCAATATTTGAAACGAAAAAAACGAATCGATAACGAAGAAACTACGCAATGAGGAGGAGAAACATTACGATTTTCTGGATTGAACGGAGATGCGATAATCAACGGTTGAGATTCTTTCTTTTTTTCCTTTTTTAAGAAGATTACGCGAAAAGAGACGGCGATGATGAAGCTTCTTCGTCGTCCGATCGAAAAACACAGATCACGGCGGTCTGTAGAAATGCCATGGACACAGCCGTAAGAGAGAGAAGAGAGAGGTTACAGAAAACGCGCAAACGAAGGTGTCTCTTTCTTCTCTGTCTCGTTCCGTCTTTTTAATTTAATTGTCTTTTTTGTTTTTAATATTTTTTAATATATTATTTCGTCTTCGCCGTTCTCTTAGCCATGAGCACCGATATGTTTTTTATTCGGCGCAAAAAAAAAAAAAAAAACGCTGTCGTTTTCGGCTCCCACGTGGTCGACCTGGCTTTACCCTCAAATCTCGGATTGGAACGCAAAAATTCAACCCACATTATATACATTACGTAGACATTTTATACATAATAGTACTAAAAAACATCAATCACGCCTGGATCTTCAATTGTACTCTAGTTTTCATTTTTAAAAAGTTTTTTGGTTTTAGTAGTTTTTTGTTTTAATAGGAAAGTTGTAAATGTTGACAATTTAGAAAATAAGTCGCGAGAGCGACATGTTGAGTTTCAACTTTCGTTAGTGTCATTGTCAACTTGACATTATGTACTCAACACCATCAAATAATCTGACTTTTTATTTTCGGTCACTAAAGGGCACAAAGCATGTATAAACAAAACTTATATTTATTGTGCCATATGAATTACACTCGGGCCTTAAGATGTATATTGGATTACTCTTAAAATTGTCTTGGCACATGGCTAAATTCAGCCAAGAAAATTCTTCTGTCAAGGTGATTAAGATCTTTACTACTAAACTAAAATCATTACTAAAAATAACTAATATTTCATGTGTTAATATTGGGGTATAAATCTCGCCCTATCAATCTACGTTCAATCAAGTACAATTTTAATTTTTCTTTTTGGTCAAGAAGTACAAATTAAATTTTCAAAAGACATAATAAAATATATTACCAAAATCAAGAGACATGAAACATAGTCAATTGTAAATTGGATTCAAACGAATTAAATGTAGTTAAACCTATGCGGCTAGATCAGCTGTTAATACCAAAATGAACTAAAGACTTTTTCAAAAAAGTAATAATGCGCTTTGGTTCATAACAACTGAATTTATCGATTAAAAATCAATAAATGCTAAATTAAATAGAGTAAATAAAAACGTTAAATGTGATTTTAAGTTATAAATATAGAATCGAAACTTTAAATGTCTTAGAAATCCATAATATTCTCATAATTTTAATTTGAGCAAAGAGAATGTGTAAAGAATAAATAAACCAGTAACGAAAAAAATTAATACAAGGAAACCATAATTATATTAGTTTTATCGAAGATCAGCTGATTTTTATTGATTTTTAAAAATCATGAAAGGCAATAACCCTTCACTTTTGAGTTAAGAAATAAAAATTTAAAAATATTGTAGACAATATTCCAGAAAGAGACATTTTAGCTAATGTAACTTTTATAATATATGGGGAAAAGTAAATCTATTATCTATAAAACGCACAAATATCTTTACAACCTTATACCAATTCCATCGGAGAGTTCTCCCCTGGTATTTAGACAATAAAAAAAAAAAATTAAAAGCAGGAGAGAAGTGAAAAGAGTTTCTCAAAAGAGAATTCTCTATAAAGAGTTCTCACTTGGTATTTAGACAATAAACAAAAAAAATAATTAAAAGCAGGAGAAAAGTGAAAAGAGTTTCTCAAAAGAGAATTCCCTACTCAGGACCTATCTCTCTCCATCTCAACATATAAATGGGTATACTGATTTAAAAAATTAAATTTTAATCATTTTAATCAAAATATATTAAAATAATATTATTTTAATTTCCAGAGCTCATTTTTTAGATTCGCACCGATGGGATTGCCCTTATGTGGCCACTACAAATTATATTCCCATCAGATAAAAGACTAAATCTTTTTGTTGCTTTCTTGTTTTGAAAAGACAAAGAAATGTAAACCAATGTATCGCCCACGACGTGTCAATATAAATCCAATGTGTCAAAAAGTTTAATCGTGATTCGTAAATTGTCATTCAACAACTTTTGCCTGCATGTCACACTCCTTGCTGAGGTCTCTGGAGGAAGGAAACGAGTCCATACTCTCATAAACACTTTGTTCCACCTATAAAAGAATGCAACGATCTCTGGTTTCTTATCAAACTCACATCTATCTCTTGTGTTTCGCATTTCCTCTTTGCCTCTTGATTTAGCGTTTCCTTTTGTCAATCATCCCAAAGAAAAACTATGTGTTCCGTCTCCGATTTTTATCTCTGCACTCATGACAATGTCAATGAAATAAGCATTGGCGGCGACATCACTATCAAAGTTCAAGCTATGTTTGTAGAAAATGGTGACAACGATGATGACGTTATCTATGATTACGCTCCAGCAGCCTGATCGATTTGATCATATATTTGTTAGGTTTAAGTGTAGTAATCGAGTTATATAGACGTACAATGATTTTGTACTCCTTAAAATAGTCGGGTTTCTTTTATGTTTGTTGACTTTACACTTTTAGTATATATCATCAAATAATTAATTGCTTCAACCTTAACTGATATCTCATATAAAAAAAAGCTATCTCACATTAGATAATGAAATAAAATATATCAAACCAGATCATGTGTACATACAAGATCTTTAAAGAATTTCATAATGTCATTGTAATTAATGATCCTATCCTCGATTGGAAGGTCTCCCGAAAAATCATCCAGAGAATTTGTGACTCTCTTGTAGTTAATTTCGTTGTGAAGAAAATTTCTGACATTACTATTTCCAGCAGTACCTTACATGAAGCTCTGTTGTTGTCGTTGTTCTTATTTGACCTCAAGACAAATTTGGTAGACAATGGTTTGTAACATATTGATTCTGGTGAAAATAGAGTCGTGTGTAGAAGAACTAGATATCGAACTGACTTGTTTATTAACTTTGCCAAACTTTGGTTTAAATACAAGAACATGTTGGTCTCTAAATCTCGGCTAGAGTGTATCTCTAAGCCACTAAATATCAACTAGAGTTTATCTCTTAACATTACATGTTTATCCCAACAATATAGGAATACTTAGTCATTATCTCAATATTCCCCCTCACGTTGGAGCGTGAAGATTCTGAACACCCAACTTGGATAGTAACTCTTCAAATTGAACGTGCCCAAGTGCTTTAGTGAGAATATCAGCGACCTGATCCTTCGTCTGTATGTGGTGTGTGATTATGAGACCATCACGAACTGCATCTCTAACCAAGTGACAATCATTTTCAATATGTTTTGTACGCTCGTGAAAAACCGGATTAGCTGCAATGTGTATAGCAGTCTTGCTGTCGCAGAAGAAGCGAGTGGGAGCTTTTTGTTCGACACCTAGATCTTTCAACAGTCGACGAAGCCATTTAACTTCCCGAAGAGCATCTGTCATGGACCTATACTCGGCCTCTGCAGAAGAATGAGCGACAGTATCTTGTTTCTTTGTTTTCCACGAGATAGGAGAGCTGCCAAGGAGAACAACAAAGGCACTGAGAGACCTGCGAGTTATTGGACACGACGACCAATCCGCATCGCAGTATATCGTAAGTGAGAGATCTTGATCGGACCGAAGCTAGATTCCCTGTCCCGGAGAGCCTTTTAAGAAACGAACAACTCGCAAAGCAGCATCCTAATGGTCTTTGCGTGGGGTCTGCATAAACTGAGACAAAAGATGACCGCATAACTTTACTCAGGACGCGTGTTTTTGAGATAGATAAGGTGACCAACTAGTCGTCTGTACTTGGTTGGATCATCAAGAAGCGGACTTTCACTCTTTGCAATTCTGTTCAATGGGAGTTGCTGCCGGCTTGGAACCAAGATAGCCTGTTTCAGCAATAATGTTTAACGCATACTTGCGCTGAGAAAGAAAAATACCTTTCGGGCCTCTGCTGACTTCAATGCCTAGAAAATACTTTAGCTTTCCCAAATCATTCATAGAGAAACACTTCCCCAAATAGTCCTTAAACTTTTGAACCATATAGTTGTCATTGCCGCAAATCAGTAAATCGTCAACATATATGAGTACTTTGATCTCGATGCCATTGCGTGCGTATGAGAACAGAGAATAATCGTCATACGACTGAAGAAAACCAAATCGCCACACAGCATCGGACAACTTTTTGAGCCAACATCGGGGCGCCTGCTTGAGCCCATACAGATATTTCTGGAGACGACAAACCTTGTTAGGATGGGAATGTCGAAAACCAGGAGGCAACTTCATGTAGATTTCATCTTCCAAGTCTCCATGAAGAAAGACGTTATCGACATCCATTTGGAAAACCTCCCATTTGTTTGCCGCAACTAGACGAAGAAGCGTGCGAACTGTGGTCATCTTTACCACTGGCGCGAAAGTGTCTTTATAGTCCTCTCCCTTGATTTGCTTGTTGCCTTGTATTACAAGTCTGGCTTTATGCCTTTCGATGGACCCATCTGCCTTGTATTTTGTGCGAAATAACATTGAGAACCGATCGCAACTTTGTTTGGCGGAAGATCACAGATATCCCATGTACGAAGAGTCTCAAGGGCCACCACCTCAGTCGTCACTGCATCGCGCCAACTTTGCGCTGAATAGCCTCCTTGATATTTTGCGCTGTGATAGCTGCCAAATAAGCTCTGTGCTGTGGAGAGAAGTTAGCATCAGAGATATAGTTGGTCAGAGGATACAGTGAATTACCTTGGACCGAAGAGGAAGATGAGGATATAGAAGCGGAGAGAGCGTGATAAGTGTGTATATTCGGATTGTAACTTGCATTGTAAGTGATGTAATCTTGAAGCAACACGGACGGTTTCTTGTCGCGAAGCCCTCGACCAAGAGGAGCCTTGTCTGACTGAGGTTTGGCTTCTGTCGGAGATGTCACAACTGTATCAGGATTTTGATTCAATTCCACTGGAATCGGTTGGTCAGTTTCAGAGGAAATGATAGTGTCGACTGCATAGTCTGTTGCAGAGGACGGGACATCAGGAGAAGCAACAATATTTTGCTCAACTGGAATAACGGAGGGAGTCGGAGCTGTGCTGGAGACCACCGGTGTTTGATGAGCAGAGCTCCCCCTGTTTACGGATTGCGGTTGAATGAGCCAATCATCATCAATGAGAATGTGCTCGATTTCAACTGGCGGAGAAGACATAACCGGCGTGTGAGAAGCAAAGGGAAAAACATCCTCCGTAAAAACAACATCGCGTGAAATACTGAACTCTTCCTTGTCGATGTCGAATACTTTCCAGCTCTTCTTTCCAAACAGATATCCAAAAAATACACATAAGCGACCTCGCTCACCAAATTTATCCTTAGTACGAGGCGCCTGATGTGAGTAACAAGCCGAGCCAAAGACTCGCAATTGTGAATAGTCAGGAGCACATCCATGAAGTATTTCATACGGAGAACGTCCCTTATGGATAGAAGATTGTGTGCGATTGATAAATATGCCGCTGTTGTGACTGCTTCTCCCCAAAAACGGATTGGCAAACTTGCCTGAAACAACAATGCTCGTGCTACATTGAAAATATGTCGGTGCTTCCACTCAACACGTCCATTTTGTTGAGGAGTGTTAACACACGATGTTCGATGAATTATCCCCTTTTCACGAAAATGAGAAGATAGACACATGAACTCAGTCCCGTTATCACTTCATACCATCTTAACCGGTTTGTTGAACTGCTTTTCCATGTATGTCAAGAAGTTAGTAAGAAATGTACGTACTTCGGACTTGGCAATCATCAAGTATGTCCAGACAGCCCGAGAAAAGTCATCAACAATTGTTAAAAAGTAAACAGCACCGCCTGAAGATGGAATACGATAGGGACCCCAAACATCACAATGGATTAATTGAAAACACTCTGAGGTTTTATTAATACTTTCGGGAAAAACAGCATGAGTTTGTTTAGCTCTTAGACAAATGTCGCAAGGGCTAGAAGCTACAAAATGCGAATTATTTGAAAAAGAAGGCAAATTTGATAATACCGAAAAACTAGGATGACGTAGACGTTGATGCCACAAATCTCGATCAACTGACGTTTGAACCGTGTTAACCTTGACCGTCGCAACATCTGTCAAATAGTACACACCATCACGCTCCTCACCTCTTCCAATCCGAGTCCTCGTAAAACGGTCCTATAAAACACAAACTATATCAGAAAACAGGGCAAGACAATGAGTTTGTTTCAAGAGTTTAGAAACGGATAGAAGAGTGCAATTGAGCGCTGGCACAAATAACACATTCGTCAATGTTATCTTAGGAGAAAGATGGAACACGCCCTTATGTAATGCCATTGTCTTATTGCCGTCAGCGAATCCAATCGAACACGGGGAGATAGGCACAATATCTTTTAATAAAGATATCTCCCCTGTCATGTGATGAGAAGCGCTTGTATCAAGAATTACTTCGCCAAATCTCTTACCGGATAACTTGTCGGATAAGTTCTGGCCTGACTTGTCTTGAATTAGTTGTTCAAGAACTTTCCACTGATTCTCTCTGAACTCAGGAAAAACAGAGGAATTGGAGCTGGTAGCGTGTGCCGCAGTAGCTTGACCTCGTCCACGACCTCCACGACCGCGTCCTCTGCCACGACCACCACCATTACGATCAGCTCGCTCGTTCCACCAGTCTGGAAAACCGACAATTTGCCAGCAATCCTTCTTTTCGTGACCAGAGCGACCACAATGAGAACAAAGAGCCGACCAATCCTTTGCTTTGAGAATAGACGAGTCTGATGATGACTCTATTTGACGGGTTGAAAACCCAACAGCATCTTGATGTTGTTCGTGAAGACGAGAAGCTGTTAGACGTTGTTCTTCTCGAATCACCTTGGAATAGACTTTTCCAATGGTGGGAAGCGGATTCATGCCAATTAAGGAAGTGCAGAGGCTTCCAAAACGAGCATCATCAAGGCCCATGATAAATCCATGAACTTTATCATCATCACATTCGCTTCTGATTTCACTAATTGCGCCGCACGTGCACATGGGCAAGGGTTGATAGATGGAGAGTTCCTCCCATAAAGCGCATAACTTCCCGTAATACACGAGCACTGTCTGACCATCTTGTCGACACGCAGCGAGCTGAGCCTTGAGTTGATGTATACGAACTTGATTTCCAACAGAAAATCGCTGTTTTAACTCGGACCAGAGCTGGCTAGCATCCGAGATGAAAGACACAGACGATTTCACCGCTGGTTCAATCGAAGTACGAATCTAGCCAACAATCATTGAATTGACTGCGATCCAACTTTCATAAAAGGGATCATCAATCGGAGGTTTTGGCAGGGTTCCATTGATGAATCCGGTTTTACGCTTAGCTTGGAGTGCGTTGAGCATCTCGTTGGCCCACTGATTGTAATTGTCTTCGCTCAACATGACCGAAGTGATCTTGGCGCCGAGATTGTCGGAGCTATACAGCGTGAATAGCGACGCCGTGGTGACTTCACCACTTTTGACGAGAACCTGAGAAAAACTTTCTTCTCCTTCTCCCATCGTGACTGACGATGTGAAGAAAAATTTTGTTTACACAACAAAAGAAAAGAATTTTTGAGAATGTTTAAGCTCTGATACCATGTAGAACTAGATATCGAACTGAATTGTTTATTAACTTTGTCAAACTTTGGTTTAAATACAAGAAGATGTCGGTCACTTAATCTCGGCTAGAGTTTATCTCTTAACATTACATGTTTATCCCAACAATATAGGAATACTTAGTCATTATCCCAATATCGTGCGATTGAGATGATGAACCTCATAAAAGTCTTATGTGCAATCACATTTATGCTTTGAACTCTTTACTTTTCAAGCAACAAACAGAAAAGCGTGCGACATAAAAAGTGTGAAAAGAGATTGAGAATTTTGCTTTTGTTTACAAAGATTTATAAAGTGACAAGTCCATAAACGACACAAAACGCCTGAGTACAAAGAATCATTAAAAGGGATCCAAAACCATGCATAACGTATGAATATCATCCAACATTCCAACTGGATAATCTACGCATATATTGCACTCATGCTGCTGAAGCATAGTCATAGACTCATAAATATTGTTGTCATCTTGATCACGGACCATGTATACAACTTGACTGTATTCAAATTATTGATCAATATTATTAGTCGTGTTGCCTCCAACGAAAGACTCACAAACTATGCAAAGAACAAATTCGGAGACATGATATCTTTCTTTCTACCAGTTTAATGAGAAAGGAATATGCTAAGCAGGCCCGTCTTAGACCTAGGGCGAGAGGGGCGAAGGCCCAAGGTCGAGGGTCCACATTTTTTTTATATGTAATAAAAAATCCAAATTTTTTTATACATATAACAAAAGGCCCAATTTTTGAATTTGGCCCAAAACTCACTAAGTTTCTAAGACGGCACTGATTGCTAAGTCAAGCAAATTGAAATCAAAGGGGAGTATTCGCTTTTGATGAGAGAGAATGAAAGATCGTTAGGTTCTTTATATCTGAAATAAAGAAAAAGTTGTTTCAGTTCGCCCTCAGCCTCAGGTCAACCACACTAAAGAGTGTGAAGTTCAGGGAAACAAGTGTTCTCGCCACACATGAGATTGATTTTCTTTTTTCAACACGTAGGTTTTGTTTACGGCACATTGGAAAAAAAATCATAATGTGCCCCACAGCGATTCTTATGCAGCATCGTATTCATTACTCTCTAGGTATCTTAATATTGTTATTTGGGCGTTTGGATACCTTCGGGATCGGTTCGGGGGAAATTGGGGTTCGGGTTTTGAAATATCAAAATTTTAACCCCATTCGGGTATTATGAATTATCGGTTCGGATTTCCTCGAGTTTAGTAACACATGTAAAATCCAGTAACAACCGTAATAATTTCGATTTCAGTTCTATTTCGGGTTTTAAGACCCAAAGTACATGATTCATACATATTTTCATCAAACTTATCAGGCTAAAATTAAACTTAAGAATCTGATATTATGAACAATAATTCTAAGAAAAAGGCTTAAGTCAAATTGCTAAAACAGCAATTCGAAAGCAACACCAACATTGTTCAAAGTAACACACCAAAATACAAAAAAAACTAAATTCGTCAAACTTCAAATGAATCTTCAAACCAAATTTTTCAATTTCAAACCGTCAAGCATAAACTTCCAACAATCAATCCAAAACTGCAATGTTTTCAACTGTTGCATATAAACAACCGAGACAAAGACTAAGACATAAAGACACCATTATACATAGACTCAAGATAGAAACATAAATACATATAGAAAAACAAAACAAAAATGGTTGAATCTGAATAAAATTTGGTTAAGTTTTGACAATTATAACTAATTATTTTTGGATATTTTGTTTCATATGTATTTTAATTACTTTTGTCTTAAAATAACTGATAACTTCAGCTTATAAATTGTACTTTTGAGTATTTTGAGGTATTTAAGTATTTATATAATTAATATTTTTAGAAATATAATTATATATCGGATATTTTAGGTACTTGTTCGGTTCTCGGTTCGGTCCGGGTTCGGGTTCGATTTTTTCAATACCAAAATTTAAGATCCATTCGAATATTTTAGCGACTCCGGATTAGGTTCGGTTTCATTTTTTCGGGTTGGTTCGGTTCAGATTTTTGGGTTCAGATGTTTTGCCCAGCCCTAGTTTTTATGGATACTAAAAAAAGTCATGTAATTACAACTTATGCCATTGCCTTATTTGACAAAATCTTATTTTTTTGCAACAAGAAAATTAAATCAATAAGTTTTATGATTTAAATATGGCAATAAGAAATCTAGGAGTTAATGTAAAATTGAAATTACAAACTAAATCTATTATAAATACTACATTGTATGAATCTCAACAAAAACATCACCTTTTTTTTACAATAAAAATTTATTTTATATATATATATATATTTTTAAAAGATTAAATTACAGGATTATATTATATCATTATCCTTTTGAATAAGATATAAAATTTAAAAAATATTTTTATATACATTATATTTTATGAAAAATAATTGTCAAAAATACAAAAATTTTGCAACCGAAAATTTAATAAAAATAAAAATTCACTACATTTTTAATATAATATAAATATTTAGTTTATAAAGTTTCATAAACATATTTAATACTCCCGAGTTGATCATGATCTACCAGACCACACATGGGAAGAAATGAAGCAATTCATGCACCAAACGTTTGTGGAAGAAATAGAGATTGAACCATACCACTTAGTGATATATCATGGTTTTTAGTCTTTTTAGTCATGATATAAGTCTTATAAATAGAGTCTTTTTAGTGTTTTTAGAATCTTGTAGAGTCATTTGCAGGTTTAGGTGCATTTGGAGCTTATTTGGAGATTATTGATCATTCTGGATTTAAGTAGGAAGTTGTGCTGAAGATTTCAACCCGGAGGCAACTTTTGGAAATGGTGTCGGTCGACACCCATCAGACAGGCAATTTTCTGCACCAGTTTTGAAGATTTTTGAAGAAAAGGAAATTTCCCAAAGTTTTTCTTATTTGCAAATAAGTCCTTGTTCGAGTTTTTAGGATATTTAAATTATCTTAAAGTCATTGTTTAGACATATCTTTATTTTAAGTTTTATTGAGAGAGATTTGTAGCAGAGTTTTGGAAAGAAGAATTCAGACTCCTTCAGAGAAAATTCAGAACTCCGTTAATTCTATATTGATTTCTTTTATGCAATCTTATTCAATCATGTTTATTGTTTCAATCTCCATATCTGAGTAGTTTTCTAGTTAGGTTTAGGGTTTCTCATTAGGGATTTCATGGATTGTTAAGTTGATTGGTTAGTTAAGATTCTAGAACACTAGTTCTTCATATAGGTTGTGATTAATGCTTGATCTGAACTGACGAGTTAGATTATTGATCATATGTTGAATCTCGCAACGAAAGTTGGTTAATTAGCTAGAAGAAACCTTAGATGAGCAAAATGCCTATCTGCAAATGAATTTGATTTAGGGATTTTGTGAACTTATCGAACATGAGATTATTGCATGTTTATACTTTAGAACTCACAAAGAAATTTGGTTTTCTAGGTTTTAAGCATAGGTAGTTTTCGCAGCGACAACTGGTTCACTTTATCATTGTGTTTTGAGTTCTAGAACATAGCAGAATCCTGATTGACTGTTTAGCTTGCATTCCTGATTTCCTGATAATTCCCTGAGCCTGACGTTTTTCCCATTTGATTTACACACTCTTTGTTGCTTACTTGCTTTTATTACATTTATTCTCGTTTAGCTTAATTCGAAAACCAATAATCTATTGTGTGATCTTGAGTCTCTGTGGAATTCAACCCCTAAGTACTACAATCGATCTCTTAGTTTGGAGAGTATCTCTAGGGTAGATTTGAGCATATCACTTAGCATGTCACATTCCCCAAGAGCCAAGAAGATGGATCCAAGCCAAGAGTCCGTGTCAAAAAGCTAAGCCAAAGAGGAATCATTTTTCTAAACCAAAGAGAACCGTGGGTAAACCAGTAGTACCTTTCAAAAGAAATCCCCATGATCAAGTTAAAGAACAGGAGGTAGTTCCTCAAAAGCACAAACGATGTCTTAAGCCATTAAATGATGTGCAAGACAAATCAGAGCAATGTAAGTCTTCTGAAAATTCAAAGGTAGCTGAAAGAATTTGTTACAGTTGTCACCATAAAGGTCATTATGCTGCAACATGCCCCACTATATCACTTAAAAACGTCACATCAATTAGAACTAAAACCGGATTAATTAGAGGATAGTGTAGTTCAATCAAGTTTTGAAATGTGTACTTCTAGTATGATGCACTTGTCTTTGCCAAGTGATGTTGATACAAGACACACTAAGGAGCAGATGGATCTTGAAGTTGGCGTGGGTAAACACATTAAGGTGCAATGTTCTGAAAAAAAATTCAAACATGCCAAGATCAGGAGCTTCTAGCTCCCAAGACATATGTGATGACCAAGCATCATTCAAAAACAGATGACTTAGCTTCTAAGGTCGTCCATGTCAAGTCAGAGATTATACCAGACTCCACACTTGGTACTTTAATAAGTGAAACCTATGATCTTGTTCAATATATTATAATCTCTTGATTCATCATAGTTTCAAATACTCCGTTTTTAATGATTCAATTTCAAGTATAATGAACTTGGTTTTTCCTTCAAGTGTCAAGAAATAAACAGTTATCATCATAGTGCACAAGAATTGGAAAGAAGGCACATGGAGTTCACCATTGGAGCAAGTAAAGCTACCAAAGTCTGTGTTGTGTTTTCCGACCAAAGATGAACAAAAAGTTTACACCAACAACATCTTGATTCAAGAAGAACCACCAGATCCAACATCACTCAAAGGAGCACCTGATCAAGATATAGGTGTGATCATATTTTTACCACCGGATCCAACACCACTCAAAGGAGCACCAGATCAAGATATAGGTGTGATCATATTTTCCTGCTCAAAGGAGAGCCACCAGATGTGCCAAACCACATCAAACCGCAACAATACCAAGGTAAGGTTCTTAACTCCCAAAGGAGAATGAAAGCTAACTTGCTTTCTACTGGTGCAGGAAAAATACTTCTGAGGGCAGAACCTTTTCAAGGGGGAGAGGATGATACAATCCTCAGAACCAGTATCCAGCCAGAAAACCCGGTGCCAAGCATGGAGGTGGAAAACATGAGCTAAGGAGACCAACAAGCTCAGTTCAGCTCAAATGGAGGTGAATACCAATCACTCCAGATCAACAAAAACTTAGATCCCAGATCAAAGAACTGTTACTAAGAACCCTCGGTGCAAATGCCCTTGAGGCAAGGCATACTTTAGCTCAGGTCATTGCAAAGGTAGCCTCCATTGAAATTCTTCAAAAGCAGTGGCCCGAACTTATTCGATCACTGACCCCAACAGGACAGTCCCGCACACTTGAAGCAGTCAACCGTAGAAACTGATATGTTGGGATTTTGACCCATACTAACCTTAGTATCTGATTGCTTTTTAGAGTTTTTGAGTATATTTCAGGAGATCTTAGGTAGCTTTGGAGCTGTTATTGGAGTTTGGAGCAGTTGAAGCCTTTGGAACAGAAAAGAACAAGAATTGAAGAAAAGAAGGAAAATCCTGCAAAATATCACCAACTCCAATCGGCGAGCACATGCTCGCGAATTTCGACCACCAAGCGAGCACATGCTCGCCGCCGTGGAAGAGAACAAAGGAAGGAACTTAACCTAATCTGGGCCGCTGACTTTTAAGAGCCCAGCCGCCTCCCTAGCCGCCTATCTCCTGTAATATAAATACTCCTCTTAGTCTTATGTTTTATTATCTTTTATCTTGCTTTTGGCTTTTAGCTTTTCAATACCTAGGAATTCTTTTGTAATGGAGAAGATCTCTGCCACAACTCTGAGAAGATTTCTGAACCCTATTCTTTTTAATATCGATTTCAATGCAGTCTTTTTATTTCATTGTTTTTCTTTCATCTTTAATTATGTCTGAGTAGATCTATTAGTTAGGTTAAGGTTTTCAAGGGAATTCATGAGCTAGGGTTAAACACAAATAGGATATCAAAATCGATAGTCTTCATCTAGGTTGTGCTTATTGCTTGGATCGATTTGATCACTTGATTCCATGATCTTAGGTTAGCTTAGACAGAGAGAGTTACTAGGTTGCTAGAAGAAACCTTGATGAGCAATTTATTCATTACCTGCAAGAGTAGATGTATTGGAGAATTGTGAACAAATCAAACCTATTCGATAAAGCTTATCTGCGATTTTAATGCCAACGAGAGTTAGGATTTTTAGGTTGCTAGATAAAGGTATTAGTACCACGAGAGTGGATTAATATTATCTTCGTGTTTGAGTTCTAGACTTGTTCTTTAAAATTGCCTGAATAGTTGTTTGACCTTGCTCTGAATCTCCTGCGAATTGCCTTGACCTAACGCTTGTTTAATTATTGATAAAAAACCGATTTGCTTTAATACTTGTTAGTCACGATTTCGAACCAGCCTTATTTGAATCGCTTAGCTCTTGATTCAGTTTATTAACCATAGTGTGAACTTGGTCTTCGTGGGATCGATCCCTAAATACTACTTCGTTTGCTGTGCACTTGCAGTAGGAAATAGAGTTTAAAACTCGCACATCAGAAACTCTTGGCTATGTCTGTGAAGAGATTTCGCATCATGATCTCGTGCAAGATGAAGTGGATTATGTACTTACAGCAGTTGTGCAGGGCATGAACCATTCTGAAAAATGCTGCAGAAGTTTGTCTTGCAGTCACAAAGGCACTGTTGAATGCCTTGGATTTTTCTCAGACGAAATTCGAGAATGAAATGGAGAGAACTTACATCATGAAGATGGTACGAGACAGAATGTGATCAGGCATGTTACTTTCGAGTGCCTTGTGTCCATTGCATCAAAATACTACGAGGTTCTAGATTAATACATGGAAACACTCCTTCAGCTAACGTCAAATGTCGTAATGGGAGATGAAGAGAGTGTTGCCTGTTAAAACAGACTTTAGTATTGCACACAATTGAGCTGAAA
>VHIU01000502.1:0-49175 GCA_010577795.1 Isatis tinctoria | reverse complement strand
GATACGGCACTCCTTTGTCAGCCATCTCTCTGCGGAGTTTCACCGCAAAGGCATCTCTTTCTCCACATGCCAAGATCCACCAACCAATGATTGGCCCACAGCTATAGCCAAGGCTAAGGTTTCTGTGGTGATTTTCTCTGAGAAATCCGTTTCCACCGATGGGTTCCTGCAAGAGTTAGTGAAGGTTTCTGAGTGCCGGAGTAGCAACGCCCTGCTGGTGGTTCCAGTTTTCTACGCACTCAACAAGTCTGTACTGAGGAAACATTGCTTGCAGTTGAATAAGATGTATCCTGACGATCCCGTAGCCGACTGGCGCAAAGCTCTACTGGAAATCGCAGACTTGCCAGGATACGCATCATCTCTTGAGCGAAGGTAATTTATTTGCTCAAAATTTTCTACTTTGTTTTTTATTTATTTATTTTTAAAATGACAAAAGGCTTTTAACTTAAATGCTAGTTTATTTTAAAGCACTTTCCACACTCTTTCTACAATGTTAACCTTGATACTTCTTCTACGAAAGTTCTGTTCTTTCTTCTCCTCCGTTATTAGAGTCTTTAGTTCCATGAAAAACCAGCGGCCAAATTTAATTACATAAGATGCTTGGATTATGACTTGTATTACAAAAACCAGCGCACAAGTATATCTTTTGTTAGAAAACTCGCAAAATGTATATTTTACCAAATATCTTGGAGAATGTAAGGTAAAACTTACACATATGACTTTGAGTCATATAGTTTGAGAAAGTAGTTCGAAATTGAAAGAGTAGAAAACACTTAAACTTCCAACAGAAGACAAGAAAAATAAAGAGAGGAATGTAGAAGCTATAGAATTTTAGCTCACCAGAAAAATATAGTTAGGAAGACCATAACCATTATGGCCTCCTAAGCCACGGCTACGATAACCATCCATCTTTGTCCATTGTATTTATTGCATTTTCGGTGTTAGAAACTCTAAACAATAAATGTGTTTTCAGTCAAATATTTTGTTAGGGGACGGGGGTCTTAAGAATATGTGCCATAGTTACCAAAATAAAATAAAATATGTTTTTTTTTTAAGTAAAAAATAGTCTGAATCATTTTTTTCTATATTTCTTTGGTCCCAGACTCCCAGGTCTCAAACTTAATTTAAAATCCTAAAAGCTAAACTCGACATCCTAAATTCTAACGCTAAAAAATAAAAAATTCGAAACCTTATACAAAAATTGGTGTTCCTTAATCTTAAAGTAAATGTCCTAATTTTGTATTTAGAATTATTTTCTTTAATTTTAATTTTGTTTTTCAGCGAGTGAGGTTTCATTAATGTGGGGCTAATTTGGATTTTTGCGACTAGTGAGGCTAAACATGACGATTGTAACAAAAATAAGCAACCTTAAATAGTAAATATCATTTCCAATTTTGGACGAAATTTGAAATATTTCCGAAAATGTAAAGACTATTCCGGAAGAAAATATTTTACTCATGAACTCGTTTATTAAAATTGTAAACATATACTTTGATATGTTGACTTGAGAAATCTTTTTTGTGTATAATATTCAGCGATTCCGAACTTGTGGAGGAGATTGTTGCCGATGTGCGTCAAAAGCTTGATCTCAAGTGTAAAATTGGAGTCTACTCCAGATTGATGAAGATAAAAAACTTTCTCTGCAAGCAACCATTAGGCATTCGAAGCTTAGGGATTTGGGGTATGGGAGGCATAGGGAAGACGACACTAGCTGAAGCAGCTTTCCAACAACTTTCGGGTGCCTTTGAAGCATCTTGCTTCATCGAAGACTTTGACAAGGCCTTTCAGGAGAAGGGAGTCTATGGGTTGTTGGAGAAACACTTGCGGAAACAGCTTGGCTTAAGCAGTCACGTTACAAGACTTAGCCTCCTTATAGACACATTACGCCACAAAAGAATTCTCCTTGTCCTCGATGATGTGCGCAAGCCACTTGGTGCAACGACTTTTCTATCTGAATTTGACTGGCTTGGTCCTGGAAGCGTGATAATTATAACCTCCCGAGATAAACAAGCACTTGTACAGTGTCAGGTCAACGAGATGTATGAGGTTCCAGGTTTAAACAAGCACGAGGCTCTGCAGCTCTTGTCCCGATGTGCATTTGGGAAAGATGTACCAGATCAAGAACTCATGGAGCTGTCCATGAAATTCGTTGACTATGCTGACGGAAACCCTTTAGCTCTCAGCATTTATGGTGAAGAACTGAAGGGGAAAACACTGCCTGAAACGGAGAGTGTTGTCCACAAACTCAAGCGACGTCTTCCCGACAAGATTTTTGATAAACTCAAGATCAGCTATGACGCACTTGGTGACAACGAGAAGGAAATCTTTCTGGAAATCGTGTTTTCCTTTAGAGGAGCGAATGTCGACAACGTGATGCAGTTTCTTGCAGGTTGCGGATTCTTTCCTCGTGTTGGTATCGATGTTCTTGTGGACAAAAGTTTGGTGACTGTTTCAGAAAACAGAGTGCAGATGCATAATTTGATCTACGATGTTGGCCTCCAAATCATCAAGGATCCAACTGAAGAGATTGAGATGGCTTATAGATTCGTGGATGCTTCCAACATTCAATCTCTCGTTGAAGAGAACGAAACAGGAGATCCCGAAGCAGCATCCAAACCGGTAATATTCGTTTGTCACACTCACATAATCACGTTCTTACCAATCTTAAAAGAAGTTGCATCTTAGGTAACCAAAACCTTTTGATTTCTTTCAGGGTATTGAAGACATTAAAGGCATTAGCTTTGACACGTCTAAGTTAGCCTTCAAAGGTCATATTGCGTTTGAGCATATGTATGACCTTAGATCCCTGAAGGTCCACTGTTCAGATCCTGTTGGGAATCCCGAGTTCCAGCTTTCCGAGGATCCTCAATCTCTGCCTCCTGAGCTAAGACTTCTTCACTGGAAATCTTATCCTCTGCAATCTTTTCCACAAGATTTTGATATTCAGTATCTTGTGGAACTCAACATGCCATTCAGTAAACTTCGGAAACTTTGGGGAGGAACGAAGGTTAGAAGCACATCATGACATAGTTTACACAGTTTCAGTTTAGTTTTGTTTACCAGATTACCGAACTCGCTTTTTAACATTTGTTGTTTTTCCTTTTTGCTTGTTTGTTCAGAATCTTGAGGTGTTGAAGAGGATTACGCTCAGCTATTCCCTGCAACTAGTTAACGTTGATGAACTTCAATATTCTCGGAACATCGAGCTAATTGATCTCCATGGATGCTCAAGGTTGCAGAGTTTTCCTGACATGGGTCAATCACAACATCTCCGAGTTTTGAATCTGTCAACTTGCATAGAGATAAAAAGTTTTCCGAAGGTCCCACCGTCTATCAAGAAACTGCATCTCCAGGGAACTGGCATAAGAGAATTAGGTAATCTTGTTAGCTTCTCTAGTCAAGATCTTGGCAAGCTTGTTTTCTTGAAGCTGAAAGATTGTTCTAATTTGAGAACTCTGCCTGACATGATCACTTTTGAGTCTCTCGAAGTTCTTGATCTTTCTGGTTGCTCAGAACTTGAGAAGATTCAGGGTTTCCCTCAGAACCTCAAAGAGTTATATCTGGCCAAGACCGCCATAAGAGGAGTCCCATCTTCTCTGTGCAACCATATCTGTAAACTTGTAACACTAGATATGGAGAATTGCAAAAGGCTTCTAGAGCTGCCAATGGGTATGTGTAACATGAAATCTCTTGCCACGCTGAAACTATCTGGCTGCTCAAATCTTGAGAAAATTCAGGATCTACCAAGAAACCTCAAAGAGTTATATCTGGCCTGCACTGGGGTAAATGCATTCCCATCACCGTTGCTTGAGAATCTCTCTGAGCTTGTTATATTAAGTTTGGAGGATTGCAAGAAGCTTCGGCATCTGCCAGTGGGAATGAGTAAGTTGAAATCTCTCGTCACGCTCAAACTGTCCGGCTGCTCGGAGCTGGAGACTATTGTTGATTTTCCTCAGAATCTAAAGGAGTTATATCTTGTCGGCACTGCCATAAGAGAACTTCCATCTTGTATTGGGGATCTCGCTGAACTTGACACATTAGATTTGAAGAACTGCAAAAGACTCCGACACTTGCCAGTGGAAATGCAGAACCTGAATCCCCTCAAAGTTCTTGATCTATTGAACTGCTCAGACCTTGAGGTAGTTACTACTTCTCTGCCAGAAGTAAGAGAATTACGTCAAGCTCGTACAGTCATGCCACTACGATCTAAGGCTTTCTCTGGCTCGTCTCGCAACCGAGAGTACCATGTTTTCTTGAGCTTAAATGAGAAAGAAGTTAGGAAAAGTGTCATCATTTACTTTATACTCAAGCTCAAGATCAAAAGAATTCGTGCATTCGAAGCTGGTGATCAGATCCGAAGACGTCTGCTGACGGGAAAGGCTATAAAAGAATCAAGCATTGCGGCGGTGATAGGCCTTGGAGAAGCAATTATAGACAGAAGAAGAATGGTAATACAGACGAGTCGACTAATGAATGAAGAGAGGTGCTGAGCTGAAGGACGAGCTTGCAATAAGGGGTTGAGCTGGATAGGACGTTGAGAGTTATGGTACCATTCATCACATCATACATCTCTGAAAACGTCTCCTTTTAAAGTGCTTTGCTGGCGACATCCTCCAGAGCTGTTGAGGTTCGAAGAAGGGTCCACCACAAATTTCGAGTTGGAAACCATGTAAAAAAATAGAGATGCTGCAATGCACTGAGACAACAAGGATCATCTAATGAAAGCTCAAGCATATATTAATGAAGAATAATGCCGACGAGATGTGGAGTTTTTAGTTGTGATCGTTGGTTTTATTGAAACTTGGACCCTATTGGTAGCATTATTTGACCAAGTCATTCTGTCAAAAGCTTGCAGCTAAGTAATATGGCCAATTCTAAGTGTTAGCAACGGCTTGAGACTTGTAGAATACAACTCATGTTTCTCAATTAAAACCAGTCTTGGGAAAAGACCATGTGGTAAGTCCTGCTTCCTGAGGCTATACTTATAGTGACTTCGAGATATGATGGAGAAGGGCACGTGGAAGCATTGGTTGATTGAGAAGGATTAGCCGATCATAAGCAATCTTGGGTGCGAGTGAAAGATTCAGAGACTCTTATCAGAAGATGGTAGATTGTGAATGTAGCAATAAGTGGATATGATTCGTTCATTTACCGGCGAGCCTGAACAAAGGAGAAGGAAACAAATAGGATGCAGCCACTGGAAGAGAAAAATCAAAACAGAGAAAGTAATAGAGCAATGCGTAAGTTAAGAGAGTTTTTGGGTTATAACGAATTGTAAGAGAAATCATGTGTCTTGTTCCTTCTAAAACCTCGCATGGTATAGAAAAAGCATGCAATGCAATTTGGTTTTGGTGGGCTACAAATTGATATTTCCCATTTTTTGTTTTGTTTAACCTTTTCAACTTGCATAAGCGCCTCTTGATATCCCGTCGTTACCCAGCTAAGTATCTAAGAAAAACATTAGCTAATAAAATTAAGTCGTAACTGCAGATGAAAAAATTCAAGTTATTAACGAAGATGGAAGTGGAAACCACGAAGCTTACATTGAGAAGTCAATTAAACATAGTTGAAACTCAATTAATCCTTAAAAGTAATTAACTAAAGCTGTTTTGCCAGCCACATCATACAACATAATCCAAAAAAATAATACAACAGTACCAAACTCAATAAAATTTCAAACTCAACACTTCGACTTCTTCACATTTTGGAATACATTTTCAGAATTCATTTACGCAAATGACAGTTTTCAAGACGAGAAATTTTCGTTTATATAATTATATCAATTTCATATTATAGACTTAAACTCAGCTAGGTTTTTCACCTAGATAACCAGAATGAACAAGTGTGAACGCTTCAAAAATTCTAAGACTCGATGAACTCATATATGACGAATGTTAATGATTAATTCATAACAATAAAACGGCATCCATAGATAAATTTAGACCAATCTGTTAAATTTCATGTGATCATCTGACTTTTGATACACAAATTCTCTTACTCTGTACTATCTTATTAATAAAGAACACTTGCCAAATATCATTACTATTTTATGTTTCTTGCCTTTCCTTACAAAAATTAAAGTCAATAGTAATAGCTTGCAATTTGTAGCAACATCAACAACATTCCCTTATAAATTCATGAAACTCTCTTCCTATGTTTCTCCATTCCCTCTCCATCTATTCCTCTTTCGCTTACTGATTTCTCACGGTTTAACTTTAAAATCCGGAGTTTGTAAGCGATGATCGTTGTGTATTTCTCGCTACCATTGTTCATCTTCATGGTGTTCCTAGCCATCAGCGGTTGTGTAGGATGCTTCTACATGGGTCGACACCAAGGGATAACTAAAGTCGGTGGCCCCGCAATGCCAACCGCTTACCCGACCGCACAACAAGCCAATCAAGGTTACAATGCTGGAGCTCAACCTTACCCTCCTAACTATGCTGTCTAGTCATTAATTGTGTTCCATGTGCGATTAAAGAATTGTCTTTCTTTCTTGTCTTCTGGTTGTTATATTGTCTTATTTACAATTTGATGATAACTTCACTTTGTATCATTTAAGTATTTCCGAGTCATTCTTTCTTCATTACAGAAAAATTGTTAACGATGTTTTTTTTTTTTTCCCCCTATATTCACGTGAACAAGTACTCTAGATAACGAATCCATGCACTAAAATCAGAGAGACAATATAACATATTCGCAAAGGCTTAAATGAAGCATCATCTAATTAGATGTACCGTCATATTATGTTACATGAACGTTTCAGATCAAACCAATCAACAACAAAATGTGAAATAGACCTATCTCCTTCCGGTATATCATCCAAATTAAAGGCATACCAGACTGCAGCATCTTACTGATCTCAAGTACCTTACTACTCAAAGCCAGAGAGTGTCTGGCTATCTTTGCATCTATCTTTCAAATTGCAAGTTAGAATAAACCAACCGAACATATTAGTTACAGGTTCTGTTCTGTAAACACCGAGTTTCATCATTTATAATCCGAATTTACGCGATGATGATTTTAGGTCGAATTAATAAAGAACGTGGTCTTACACTTTTGTTGCATAACACAATGTGAATCGAAAACGTAAAATCTAGAGTGGTTTGCTGAGATTCGCCAGAATGAGTACACAAAGACGGAATGCTACGAGATACAACCTCAAAACCAAAACCCCTAGTACGAAACTGGAAAGTTACTTGCGGAGAAAGCAACAACATGAAGATTGCTTCTCGTCGACCCTTTTTCTTCAAACCCAAAAGATTTCACTTAGAACAACAATCAGCTACAGAACACAAAATCTTGGCCTAAGAATTTGGATCTCTCCCGGCGACTTTCTTCATATTTTCTTCAATATTGAGACATGGCATATATTTGATAGAAACACCTTGTTAAAACATAGAACCTTGTGACCAGTGGTTCCATTTGAACATACATGCCATGTTAAGGGAGAAACAGAGACAGAAAGCCATACTCCTTTTTTGTATTTTGGAAGCGGAACAGAGTTGCAGTACAGTGACGACTTCATCAAGTATCTTCAAATGGCAACGAACCGGTCATATTCAAGGATAAGTTCAACGTCAATCTTCAGCGAGATAAGTAAATAGAACTCTCCTTCGACACAGCATAGGGTCTGAAAACAATGCAACGTTTTCAAGTTCCTATTGCAATGTAAATTGTGTTTTAACATATACCAATGAAAGCTACTACGAGAAATTCAAAGAAAAAGAAAAAATTCCAATAAGCAAATACTACCTTTATTTGGGTTCAAGACCAGGCACCTCCAAGCTTGGAGCAAACACACTCATAAGGGGATTTCATCTCTTATTTTACCATTCCTTCTTCCTTCAACCTGTGAATGGGACCGACCTCGCACGGGCACAAAAGTCTCACTTGCATACTCAACAATGTCTGTAACCCGTATTCCCTGAAGTCCACGGTCATTCTCATCTGGAGCATATAACAAACTCATTCCACACCTTATCACCTTGCAGCATTCTAGTTTCCTTTCAGTTTCATCGGTAAGGTAGAATTCAAAAGAGGCACTAGTGGAACGACATCTACTATTACTCTCTTCACTCCATTGGAAGACTGGCACATTACAGTTGTTATAACTAATAAACACATGGTCAGATCCAAGTTTTCGTGGTTCATTGCAAGATGATCCACATGATTCGTTCCATCCCCCAAGACAGAAACTAAAGCTGATAGACTGACCGTTTTGATTTTTGAAACTGCACTTGCATCTTACAGATAAACGGTTGGCATGTTGACCTTCAAAATCCTTGAAAGAGACAACGACACACAAGGAAGCTCCAATAAATTTACTGTTACACCAGTGTGGAAGCAGATCAGTTTCTATCGAAGATCCCATTCTCTGATGGCAAAACCATGAGGGTATGTCACTTCCAGGAAAACAAACGGAAACCAGAGGGTCCAGAACTAGTCCCTGAAATGGTTTACAAAGAAAACCATATAAGCATGAGGGAATTATCTGGGTATCACTAGAACAACAGGGTAAAATTGAAATGAACCTTATGATTATGTTGAAGAGATGTCCTTGCCAGTAGCTGACTCTTGAGTTGGGCCTGAGCTACGATAGCTTCCTGTTCAGCTCGGTTCAGCTTGAAGCAATCTGTAAATATGAATGTAGTATGCATCCTCTCAGTTACTAGTGGAAGCGTCACTGGTTTTGCAACTTTTTCCAGAGAAACACACCCGTGAGCATCTACATACTGTAGATTTGATGGAAGCACCGGGAGAGAATTGAGCCTGCGGCAATGTTTCAAGTCAAGCAACAACAGGCAATGAAGTTTTTCAATACTCTCAGGTAGAATCTCAATGTTGTTTCTGCTTAAGCATAGACGCCGCAGTGAGTGTAAAGAACCAAAGTTGTCCGGCAATGTGTCGATATTGCAATTCGTGAGATAGAGGTCCGACACACGAGAGCTGCTTGAGAAAGGCAACAATACCAACCCTGTCGAACCTTCGATGCTAGATCCACAGAACGAAAATTTTTTGAGGTTACTCAAGCAAATCGTTTCAGGTATCTGTTTGATGGACGTTCCATCCATAAGCAAAATCTCTAAGCATTTCATCTCCTCTTTGATGGGTGGAAGACTATCCAGCGCTGAACAGCCAGAGAGAATCAGTTCTTGAAGAGATTTCAGCTTGTAGAAATCGTTGGGAAGATACTTTAACCTGCGACAATTCTTGAGATTTAGTAAAATAAGGTTCCGAAGACTCTCGATGTGTTCGACGACTTGTTCTATAGCTGAGCCTTCCAAATAAAGGGATTCGATATTTTCTGATAAAATATGAAACTCCTGAAGGTTTGAGCAGCCACTGAGGATGAGAGTCTTCAAAGACTTTAAATTGATTCCCTCTGGGAGACTCTCAAGGCTTGTGCACTCTCGGAGGTTCAGGTGGATAAGTTTGTTCATTTGTTCGATTGATGGGCCCAACACAGCCAAACTCGTACAGCCTTCGAGATCCAGTCTTTCAAGATTTTTGGCCTTGGACAAACCAGACAAATTCAACAAGCCTTTTGAATGACTGAGGTCGACCCATCTTAGATTTTCTGTATTCTGTGATGTCCAGACATTGATTAAATAACCAATCAGTAGGAAAAGCTAGATAATTTTCTCAGAAATAATATAGCTTAGGATGTACCTTTTCATGTTCCCACAAATGTTTGATGTGGCTATAACGCAAATTAAGATCGACAAGTTCCTCTGGATTGAATTCTGATGGCAGGTAGTTGTAAGGATACCCCTGCCAGTGAAGGTACACGAGCTCATCTGGAAAGTGATCAAGCCCTTGGCAGAACTGAAATTTATGGTCATTGTCACACCACTGAGAACAGTGAGAGTTGTGGAATTTCAGGAATTTGAGATTCGACATCCTCAGGAAAACGTCAGGACTTAGTTTGATCTTTTCGACATCAGACATGTTGAAGAAGATGCCTCTAACACATTCGGTTCCCTGGTAGCAAAGAGCAAAATATTATGGAACTGGGAAAGGCTAACAGAAAAATAATACCACAGAAACCATATCAACTGTAGATATGATTTACTACAAAAAAGATCAATGGAGGATTAATGAAGCAATTAACTCACCGTTCTCTGCTCCAGCACATGACGAATATCTTTGTGGTTCCACAACCTACTACGTTTGCCTGCCCTTCTGATAGAAGATTCATATCCGATTTCTTTCCCCATTGCATGCATTAGATCATGCATCTCAAGCCGATTATAAGAAATGGTCACCAAGCACTTATCTTCAAGTTCTCTCATCACAGCTGCAGCATTGACACGGTCTGATTTGAGGATGCTCGAAAGAAAGTCTGCTTTTTCAGATCTGAAAAAACATGCTATGTCCAGAAACATGCGCTTCTGTTCATCGTCCAGTTCTTCATAGCTCCTTTTAAGCTCTTTCTGAATCTCTTTGTCTGGCATTACCCTTAACCTTTCCCATTTCTCAATCCAGTATGTTATATCCTTCTGGCATAGACCTGAGCCTAACAACTTCAAAGCTGACGGATGCCCTTTAGCATAATAAACAAATTTTTTTGATAAATCCTTAAACCCTTCCTTGGGGTAGAGGTTTTCAGGAAATGCACCAAGGCAGAAAAGCTCCATAGCTTCCCAGTCATTTAACCTGGGAACTAAATACGTTGCATCAGCGTTGTTCTGCAGCAATTTCTTGTCTCTGGTTGTTATAACAATCCTACTTCCTTTCCGGTATTGCTCCTGAGGTCCGATGAGATATTTGATTTGGTTTTGATTGGTTACATTATCCAGCACAATAAACAACTTCTTGTTCCTTAGAAAGTCTTCCAACCTTCCAAGCGCTCTGACATCCAAATCTTCTTCATCCAATAGTTTACAGAGGAGTTTCTCCCGCAAATGACTTAACGGATGCCATTTCAACTCCTTGTCAATGTCTTCAAGGAAAAAGTAGCCATCAAATCGACGGTGTTTTCGTTTGTATACCCTATCGGCAACCGTGGTCTTGCCGATTCCAGTCATGCCGAGAACCCCGATGGTGCGGACACAGTTTGCATTATCAAACATCAATAACTCCTCCAGTTCCTTTGAACGTGATTCAATCCCCGGGAAACCACTGATCTCACATGGAGACAAAGCATTCAGCATCCTGAAAGTTTCCTTGGCTATTTTCTCAACAAATTCACTCTCCGGCCTGCCAATTGCACAAATGTCCACCAAGTTTACAGTGTTAGAAAGTTTATAAGAACTGAACAAAGCAATGGAAGACAACAATAGCACTAATTGATCATGGTTGACTCCAAATCTAAAGAAATGAAACGCTAGAATTTCTACAACCTACCTATCCTCAGGAAGCACAAAGCCTAGTATATTGGAAGCAGCCCTCAGAGCTTCCTTCCATTCCCCAACTTTCTGCCCATCTCCCTTGAAGCTCTCCTCAGGGTTCTGGAAAGGAGCTCCAAAACTCCCTTTCTGACTCTCCACATCAGACTTCCTGACTTTGTAGAAGACCGGTATGACACCATGACCGGATTTCTCCCGGCACTGCATTATCTTCCAGAGTTCCTCCAAGCACCAGGTGGAGTTGGCGTAGTTCTCCGAGAAGACGACGATCGACATCTTCGATTGCTCGATCCTGTCATAGAGAACCGAAAGATCCTGGCCTCGCTGGAGCTTCCCATCAAAGAAAGCATCGATACCTTTCCGGTGTAAGGACTGACGGAGGTACGAGGTGAAGGTATTACGCGTGTCGGCGCCTCTGAAGCTCACAAACACGTCGAACTGTCGTTTGGAGGAAGAGGAAGCAGAAGCCATTAAAAATGCAGCCTTTTTTTGGGGGAAAGGGTTCCTCACACTCTTTTGCGAGAGACGAGGATTTTCAGGCGTTGAATAACGGAATCTTTTCAAAGGGATCTTAATTTCAAATGACTTATTTGTAAAAAAAATTAAAAATTAGTTTTTTCCATTTATATAAAATAGAAAAATTAATAATCATTTAATTCTATTTCTCCAATCTATTCCTCTTCTACTATCTATTTACTATTATAATAATAAAAAAAAAAAAAAAAAAATTTATACCCGCAGAATTTCTCGGAACACCAAAAGAGAAGGAGAAGTGAGAGAGATACAAAGTTTGGGTTATTAAGTTTTTGTCAAATGAGGTGTGTTTTACAAATGAACAATTATGTTCATATATATAGAGGTAAGGGTGGGTGACTTTGGGCTCCACTTTAATTGTTTATGCTCAATGTTTGTAGCTTTTGATAGTGCTTCCATTATTGATTTTTTTAACACTTCCCTTGGAGGCCAATGTCATTATCATTGTCTGCTTTGACGCTTTTGTTGCCTCGTTAAAAACCTTTTTAGGAAAACCCAATGGAAAAAAAAAACCATAGTAAGGTAAAAGAGTACAACTGCGCAAGCTCCCCCTTGATTAAGGTTGTCTTAGAGATTTTGTTGATGACGCATTCCAATACTATGTACATGCTTCCTGAACATAGTGGTGGGTAATGATTTCGTGAAAAGATCAGTTGCGTTGTCACATGATTTGACGTATCGTACTTCAACCTCTTTATTCTTCTTGTGTTCTTGGATGTACAAGAACAACTTCGGAGGTATATGTTTCGTTCTATCACTTTTGATATATCCTTCCTTCGTTTGAGCAACACATGCAGCATTATCTTCATACAAGATTGTTGGCTCTGTATCTCCAAGAATCCCACTGCTTGATCGTATATGTCGGCTTATTGATCTCAGTGAGACACATTCTCTACTTGCTTCATAGAGTGCAATAAGTTCAGCATGATTCGAGGAAGTAGCCACCAGTGTCTGCTTCTGAGAATGCCAAGATATAGCAGTGCCTCCGATCGTGAAAACGTATCCCGTTTGTGATCGGGCTTTGTGTGGATCCGATAATTATCCTGCATCTGCAAAACCGACCATTTTACCTTTTGAATTTTTAGGATAAAATAATCCTAAGTCAGTGGTCCCTTGAAGGTAACGGAAAATATGCTTAATTCCATTCCAATGTCTTCGCGTAGGGGACAAACTGAATCTTGCCAAAAGATTAACAGCAAATGATATATCAGGTCGTGTGCAATTTGCAAGGTACATCAGAGCTCCGATTGTACTTAGATATGGTACTTCAGGACCAAGTATCTCTCCGTTTTCCTCATGTGGTCGGAATGGATCATTTTCAATATTAAGTGACCTTACGACCATGGGAGTACTGAGTGGAGTTGCCTTGTCCATGTTAAATCTTTTTAACACTTTTGGTATATGTGGATTGGTTACAAATATACCCTTTTCAGAATGCTTAATCTGAAGGCCAAGACAATACTTTGTCTGCCCGAGATCTTTCATCTCAAATTCTCCTTTCAAATAATTGATGCTTTTTGGATTTTTTCATGAGTTCCAATAATATTTAGATCATCAACATATACTGTGATTATCACAAATCCAGATGTTGTTTTCTTGATAAAAACACATGGGCATATAGGATCATTTATATATCCTTCTTTTGTTAAATACTCACTGAGACGATTATACCACATATGTCCAGATTGTTTTAACCCATATAATGATCTTTGCAATTTGATTGCACATAACTCTTTTGGTTTAGATTTTAATGCTTCTGGCATTTTAAATCCATCGGGAACTCTCATGTAGATATCAGTATCCAATGATCCATATAGGTATGCCGTAACGACATCCACAAGACGCATTTCTAGATTTTCATCAGCCACTAGACTCATCAAGAATCTAAACGTGATTGCATCCATTACAGGAGAATACGTTTCCTCGTAGTCTATTCCAGGTCTTTGTGAGAAACCTAGGGCTACGAGACGAGCTTTATATCTCATGATCTCGTTTTTCTCATTTCGTTTCCGAACGAAAACCCATTGTATCCAACTGGTCTCACATCTGCAGGTGTGAGCATAATAGATCCAAATACTTCTCGTTTATTAAGTGAATCTAGTTCAGCTTGTATTGCATCTTTCCATTTTTTTCCAATCATGTCCCTTTTGACATTCATACACAGATTTTGGCTCTGGATCCTCGTTTTCTTCATTTATTTCCTTTGATACGAGGTATGAGAAAACATCATCGAGATCTTCTATTTCTTTTCTTTTCCATATTTTCTGTTATGGATGTAATTGTTAGAAATCTCATGATTTTCTTCTGGCTCTTGATGTTCTACATCATTTTGAGTCTTGTGATTTATTTTCTCCAAAGTACTTTCTGCTACTTTGGGGTTTTCATGCATTTCAGCTTCCTTTTGTTTCTTAGGATTCTTATTCTTAGAACCCACAGGTCTGCCACGCTTCAGGCGTGTTTTAGACTTACGTGTATTGTGACTATTGTCTGCTTTCCATGTTCTTGTGGTATTTCACACGAGCAGGAGCATTTGCAGCTGGTATATGAGATTTAGTTACGGTTTTGGTATCCGCAAATGCATCTGGTAGCTGATTTGCTATACTTTGCATGTACAATTCGTCGAACTTCTAGTTCTGACTCTTTTGTAGGAGGATCAAGGTGTAACAAGGATGGTACACTCCATTTATTTCCTTGCCTACTTGTTTATTTTCTCCCCTAGAACCGGGAATACTTTTTCATCAAAGTGACAATCGGCAAAGCGTGCCGTAAAGATATCACAAGTCTGTGGTTCTAGGTATCGTATGATTGATGGAGAATCACAACCAACATATATTCCTAACCTTTTTTGTGGTCCCATCTTTGTGCGTTGTGGTGGTGCTATATGCACATACACTGCACAACCAAAGATTCTGAGATGGGAAATATTTGGTTCTCGACCAAATGCTAATTGTAATGGGGAATATTTATGGTATGCACTTGGTCTTATCCGAATGAGTACTTCTGCATGTAAAATAGCATGTCCTCAAACTGATGTTGGGAGTTTAGATCTCATGATCAACGGTCTTGCAATCAATTGCAGACGTTTAATTAATGATTCAGCCCCAGCCATTTTGTGTATGGACATGAGCAACAGAATGTTCAACTTCAATTCCCGTCACCATACAATAATCATTGAATGCTTGGGATATGAATTCACCAGCATTGTCTAATCTAATTATTTTAATGGGATAATCAGAAAACTGAGTTTTTAGTTTGATTATCTGAGTTAGAAATCTCGCAAATGCCATATTTCGAGATGATAATAGACTAATGTGTGACCATCTGCTGGATGCGTCAATTAACACCATAAAATAGTGGAATGGTCCACAAGGTGGATGTATTGGTCCACAAATATCGCCTTGAATTCGTTCAAGGAATTTCGGTGATTCTTTATCAATTTTACTTGGCGATGGCCTTCTGATTAACTTACCAAGGGAGCATGCTGCACATGTCATTTTATTCCCCTGATATATCTCCTGTATTTTCAGTGAATGACCATGTGAGCTCTCAATGATTTTCCGCATCATTGTGGTGCCTGGGTGTCCAAGGCGATCATGCCATAGTATGAAATCTTCTGGATTTCTTTTAATCATGAGATTTGATTCTATTGCATCTATATAAGTATGATGCAAACCAGAAGGGAGTTTTGGGAACTTCTCCAAAATATGCCTTTTGCCAGATATATCAGAAGTTATATACAAATACTTCTTTTCATTCTCAGTTGCAGACTGAGTATCATATCCGTGAAGATATATGTCATTAAAACTCAACAAATTCCTTTTGGAATTCGGAGAATACAAGGCATTGTTTATGTAAATTTTTGTTCCATTAGGCAACATAAGGTTGGCATTGCCAATTCCTTCAGTCTCGTCTGCAGGACCTGATTGTATTGACAATTATCATTCTCGGTTTTATATCAGAGAAATATTTATTTTCTCTTAGAATAGTGTGCGTTGTTCCACTATCTATTATGCAAATTTCTTGAATCTTTTTCTTGGATTTTGTACCATCCGCAATTTGATTTATTTCTGTAATTAAGACAAAGATCAATAAAGAGAAAGTGAAATTTATTCATAGAAATACACATGATAATTATACATTAATAATTATAAGAAAACAACATTATTTGTTAAAAAACTGAAAAAACGTAATAATTATACATGGCATTGTTGGAGACTATTCAGTAGTCTTACTACAATCATTTTATTATTTCTTTTCAGGAGTGGTCTCAGTCAAGCTCATTCATAAAGTCTGAAGAGTCGAGGTACGATGTACCAGCAAAGTCTTCTGTGAGGTTCACCTCCTTTGCTTTTCCTTTTAAGGACTCTTTGTACAACTTACAAAGGTGTGGAGGAGTACGACACACATGGGACCAATGTCCTTTAGATCTGCATCTGTAACAGACTGTCTCACTCTCTGGGTGGAGTCGTCTTGTGTTTCTTTCTTTTTAGAAACTTGATCAGATCGGATACATTTATTATATCCTCTCCCCCTTGGGTTGTAAGGATTCCCTCGTCCGCGATTAAATCGATGACCATGACCACGACCACGACCATAACCCCGATTGGTTTGGTAATTCCATTCGGGTATTTCCACAGTTGTTGTTGCATTCACTTCAGGGAATGCTTTGGTTCCTGTGGGTCGAGAGTTATGGTTTTTGATGAGAATTCATTATTCTTCTCCGCTATCATTAGCGCCACAATCAACTCTGAGAATTTTTTGTATCCCCGGATCCTGTATTGCTCTTGCAACACATAATGATTTTTATGAAAAGTGAGATAGGTCTTATTAAGCATTTCTGCTTCTGGGACCGGTTTACCTTAATATTCTAATTGCGCCACTATTCTCAACATAGAGGAATTATATGTCTCAACTTTTTCAAAATCTTGGAAACTTAGGTTCGTCCACTCATCAAGTGTGTGGGGAAAAGTTATCTCCCTTTGGTTGTCGAACCTTTCTTTAAGAGTTTTCCAGAGTTCATTGGGATCTTTTACATTCGCATAATCATGCGTTAGATTTTCATCGAGGTGTCTCTTAGAAAAATTATCGCCTTAGCTTTTTCGTGTAGAGGCGATACATTTTTCTCCGTTATGGTGTCGGAAATTTTCTCGCACTGCAGGTGGAGCTCGATATCAGTGATCCATGCAATGTAGTTTGAACCAGTGACTTTGAGAGTTGGAAACTGGAGTTTCTCAATATTTGCCATTTGAATTTTCTATAAAAAACCAAGATCATAAAAAAATTATTAGTGCAGTAATAACAACTCATTTAAAATGAGTCGTTTACATTAATAATACAAGCGATTATAAATAAAAATGATGCATAAAAAAGTAAAACAACATTTGTGGCAAAATCTGCCCGATTAGAATCTTCTGTGCAAAGAAGATAAATCGATGCAAAAATTATAATTAAACAGAAAAATAAAAACAAACGAATCATCATTCTTACAAAAATTAAATGAAAAATATTTGTGAAATATTTGAGAGAAGAAGAAAGAAGATATGAAATCGATGAGTGAAATGAAATGAGTGAGGGATGAGAGTATTTATAGATCGAAATACTGTTCACTAGCCGTTAGATGTAGCCGTTGGGGAGTAAAAATTTTGTGAAAAATTCTTTGTGACCGTTATGTAAAAGGGCTACCGGAAAAACCGAATTTTGATTAAATCCGTACTACTTCTTCCCAGTTGGACAAGAAGGTGCTCTTTAACGGAACAGGGGTTCCTGGAGATGTACGTTGATATGAGTCTACATTTATTCGCCTGAGGAATAATGAGACCGCAATCTTATTTTGAACACAAAAATATGCATATTTAATTTATAACGATTATAATATAAACAGATATATAATCAGAATATTATGGTGATTTAATCATCCACATTGAAACAATAAATAAATATGCGGTGGCTTAGCCATCCATTATGACATTAACAATAAAATTATACAGGTGGATCAGCCATCCATTATAACATTAACAATAAAATTATACAGGTGGCTCAGCCATCCATTGTAATATTAACAGTAAAATAAATAATATGGTGCTTTTAGCAGCCATGAATATTGCAGGTAAATTAAATAATGAGGCGACAAATCGCCAACGGTAATATTAAGTATATGGTGGTGCGTTTAAACAACCACTACAAAATAAAATTATACAGGCGGATGTTCCGACCATTATAATATAGTATATATTAAATATATATATATATATATATAGCCGTTCGTAGAACGATCGTGCTGATAACGTATTATAATAATAAATAAAAAAATGAGAAATTTTATACCCGCAGAATTTCTCGGAACACCGAAAGAGAGGAGAAGTGAGAGAGATACAAAGTTTGTGTTATCAAGTTTTGTGAAATGAGGTGTGTTTTACAAATGAACAATTATGTTCATATATATAGAGGTAAGGGTGGGTGACTTTGGACTCCACTTTAATTGTTTATGCTCAATGTTTGTAGCTTTTGATAGTGCTTCCATTATTGATTTCTTTAACACTCCCCCTTGGAGGCCAATGTCACTATCATTGTCTGCTTTGACGTTTTTGTTGTCTCGTTAAAAACTTTTTAGGAAAACCCAATGAAAAAAAAAAATCATAGTAAGGTAAAAAGAGTACAACTGCGCAAGCTCCCGCTTTAATTGTTTATGCTCATTGCTAATGTTGGTAGCTTTTGATAGTGTTTCCATTATTGATTTTTTTAACATTTATTTCATTTTGCTATCGTCGTGTATCCATTTATCACATGAATGATGAAACGTTTATAGCTTGGGCACTTTCTCACTTTTTCAATATAAATAAAATACAGTTGAGTGTCCAATCAAAGTAACAGAATCCTAATCCACAGCAGAGATCCTATTTAATATTGGTTTCCTATTCCAACAAAGAATTGGGGGCATCGTAATGTTGTTAATACCAGGTCTTAAGCAGTTGCAAGTGAAGTACTCAGAATCTGTGACAAGTGTTCTGACGTAAAGGTCAATACAAAATATCTCTATCCAAAAAGCAAAACCAACTTGGCACATATAACTAAATACAAAAGCCAAGGGATGATATCTCATTTAATAATGAATCCAATACAATATTGATTGAAATGCAACTAATAGACTTTTATACTCTGCCGAAATCCTTTTGCTCCTCCCGGTATCATATCATTTAAACAATGAACCGCCTTTTGTTTCGCTTCAGAGACCTTTGCACTTCTGGTTTTTACAAGATCAGGCTTCCAATTCGGCATCATACGATTCCATTACGCTTCCAAAGTCATCTTTTCCGCTTCAGAAGCGCTGAAGGTGAGTTCGCTGAGGTTTCCATGCTTCTTAGCCCAAGACTTGTGCAGCCCGACAGCTTAAGCTCGACAATACGTCCCGAGTTGTTTAATCGGGATGGCAGTTGCTTAAGCCATCTGCAGTTCTCCAGATCTAGCGTAACAAGTTCACTGAGGTTCTCGATCGACAATGGAAGTTCTCTTATGGCAGTCCCAGCTAGATTTAACTCTTTCAAGTTTGGTGCAAAATCCTGAATCCCCTCGAGCTCTGAGCAGCCAGACAAATTAAGATGCTTGAGAGATGTTAAATCAGCCATAGCGGGCAGACTTCGCAAATGAGAACAGTCTTTCATATTTAAGGAAACAAGCTTCCCACAGCGATGAATAGATGTGCTAACGTCAACCAGACTCGTACATCCTTCAAGATCAATATGTTCAACGTTCAGGGCTTCTGAAAAGATCTGGATATCAGCCAAGTTTCTGGAGTGTTTCAGATTGATTTTCTTCAGCTTCTCGAGATCCTGTTTACAACATTACTAACTAAGATGAGTCATCACTTCACATGCAAGATTACAAATTCATCATGTAAGCAGCTTAAAAAACACCAGACTGTCAACACTTACTTTCTTTTCTTCCCATAACTTCTCCATGTTACTATAAGGCATGTTCACCTCTACAAGATTCTCAGGATTGAATTTTTGAGGCAAGTATTTCAGAGGGTAATTGTCCCAGTGAAGTAATCTTAGTTCATCAGGCAAAGTGTCGAGGCCTTGAGGTAGACTTAGCTTGCACCGGTTCCCATAGGTGGAACAATAAAACTTCAGCAATCTAAGTCTATACATCTTACCAAACACAGAAGGACTGAGCTCACAGTTCAAGTCAGACGCATCCAGGAAGATGCCCTCAACTGCTTCTGTTCCCTGAAATAAACGATAACATAAGCAGGGAAACCTCAGCTCTTAGAACTAAAGAAAGAATAGCTATGAAGTATCTGGAGGGTTAAAAAGAACGAAACACATTTCGACTTACTGAATTGTTTGTCAACACATCAGCGATGTCGTTAGAGTCCCACAATCTGCTACGCTCGCATGGATCCTCCGCTTCCTCCCGTACAATGAATCGACCGATATCTTGAAAAGGAATAGGGATCTCTATCCTATTGTCTAGAAGGATAATGAGAGACTCGTCAATGAGATCACAGATTCCCAAATAGGTACGAAACCCGCAAGCATCCAGTAATCGTACCACATAATCTTTATTCTCCCCTCCGAAAAAGCATGCAAGGTCCAAAAATATGTTTTTCTCGTTTTCATCTAGTCCATCAAAACTTCTCCGAAATGCTTCCTGAATCTGAGTTGGAGGATTTCTCCGCAAGCTTTGAAGATGTTCATTCATCTTGTTTACATGCTGGTTTGATACAGTGGAACCCAAAACTTTGATGGCCAATGGAATACCACTAGTGCAGCTCATAAGCCTCGAGATGATCCCGCTTTCTCCATTGAAATATTGTTTGCAGAGACGGGAAGATTCAAACTCGCATAACCTTTGGACCTCGTATGGCTCTTTAACCTTACACTGTACTAGAACTTGTTTTCTCCTAGAGGTTAAGATGATTCTGTGTCCATGAGAAAACCAGCCAAACCCTCCAACTGCAGCTTCTGCATCTCTGGCATTACTCACGTCATCAAGAACAAGAAGAATCGTTTTTCTGTGGAACAAGTCCCTCATAAAACTCGTTTTCATATCAGAAGAGACTATACTTAGTTTTTCTTCCCCGAATAATTTAGAATAGAAGTCCTCACGCATTTGCCTCAGCCCTCTCGTTTGACTCATTAGATAAAAGTCTTGCAGAAAGTAGCACAAATCATACTGTGGAGCTAGAGTGCCAAAAATCTCTCGAGCAATGGATGTCTTACCTATTCCTGCCATACCCCAAATTCCCACAATATCAGCGCCTGAAGGCTGGGAGTATTTTAACAATGCTATGACATTGATCATATTCTTGCTATTTTTCAAATATAGCCTTATGCATGCGTTTCTTACAACTTCCTGGGCAAGCATACCCTGAGTCCTGCAAAAAGAACACAGAACATAGCAAAAGTTAATAAGCGCATTGGATGGTTGGTTTCGTAGCAAAGTTTCCCGAGGAACATATGTTACATTGCACAAATAGTAAAAGGACAACTAAAGAAGTAGACTTACTCTTTTTTCCATTCATGTCCATCGATGGATGCTATTTCAGCCATAGCCGCCTTCCATTTCTGAACTCTGCCTGGCTGGTCAGAGTTCAAATACTGCAGAAATGCTGCTTCAAACCTGCCTTCCAACCCACAAATGTCTGAAAGTGTTACCTTATAAAATATAGGAATAATCACAAGGTTTTTTGCTTTCCGAAGTTCCATGATGGCCACGAGATGATCCAAGGACTGTCTACAACAAACATAACTATGTGAAAGTACTACAATACCAACACTAAATCTGTGTAGGGTCTCCGTGTCGATGTTCTTTCGCCCCGATAGATTATATGTCAAAGGGGTGACCTTTCGTACTTGCAACTTTCTTGCGATGGATCTGATGAACGTAACTCATCGACATCGTCACCATTGCAGGAAAAGACTAATATGCACTCTGCTTCTCGAGTCGTCTCTTTCGCCGCTTTCAGGAATGATGTTTGAGCTACTTCGTGGTTAATTATCTCCTGCAGTTCTAAGCCGAACACCTCACGCGAAGACCCTGAACCTGAGTCTCCTGATCCTTCAGTTTTTCTTGAACGCTTCGCATCACTCAACGATTCACGGACAGCAAGGGACCATTCCTCCTCTTGGTCCATCTTTAGCTTCCTGTGACTTTTCTCTAAGCCCGTTAGCTCTGCTATGGTTCTTTCAAAAAAGTCCGCACCAGACTCTACATAAGAGAGTCCTAAACACGAAAACAACAGAAGAGAGAAAAATTAGAAACTTTTTGATAAAAACGGGCGGCAAAGTATATTTAACAAAAACTTGAAAACACAAGCTCTCATCTACGTAAGTAAAATGGAAAAACTAATTCCAAACAATTCAAAGCACAATTACAGCTCTCACAGGAAAACAGCAACTCAAATGGTACCATACTGCTAATATCCTTCTACTCCTAAACTAAGAAGACATTGGTTTGTTGTTACCGTCGAAAGTGGGGAATGAATCATTCATGTCCGACAGCGATTTGACTTGCCACGGGCTCACCCGCTTCACGTTTCGCAGCAAATCCGGTTTGTCCCACTCTACCTATAACCAACCATAAGTGTAACATTTTTTCTTAATCTTCAAACATGGTTTTTTCTAGAGTTTGCAAACGTGGATTAGGAAGAAAAAATGAGACCTGGAGGAGACGCCATGGGGAATCGGGCCAACGGATTGGATCGGCGAGTTCAACGGCGGAGACAGTGCCCATGAACCAGGTGATTCCAGGAGACAGTTCCAATGAAGTAGCTGTTTCAAACGCCATGTTAATCCTCATGCCACGACACCATCTTATCATCCTTGCTATCTTCACATCATCCTCGTTCACGCAAAACTCCGGCGTGCTCCCGCGAGGGTAATAAACCACCTCGAATGCTTGCCCGCACGCCGCACGTGCTATCGCTTCCGCCACTGCGTCCACGGCTGCCCTCCCGGCCGTATTCATTTCGCCGCCGCTGCCGCTGCCGCTGCGTTTCACCATCATCAGCTTCGACGTCGTTGTCTCGTCGTCGTGGAGGAAACCCGAAAACCCGGAACCTGGGCTGCTAGATCGGAGACCGCCATGTTTGGCGCGGCGGATTCCGACGCAGAGGTCGTCGGACTCGGAGCGGAGGAAGACGATTGAGTCGCCTGCGATGAGTTCCCTCTGGCGGACGAAATTTCTCCAGCCGGTGGTAAGGAGGTGACGGCGAGGCTTTCCGCTGTAGATGTGTCGAAATTTCCAGACCACGCCGTGGATGTCTTTGGCGATGAGGGTCTGGACCGGAGGCTCCGCCGCATAATCAAGCGGCGGGAAGATCGTCTCGGCCCAGTAACGCAGCACAGAAAATTCGCCGTCGTTGTTGATGTCAGACTGCGTTAGCGTTTTGGCGAAAGACGCCGGTCTGCCGTTGTCGTAACGGTTACCGCCTCGTGGAGTTAGACCCAGAAGGAAATCGTCTTCCAGATCCTTCTGGCCATTTCCCGGCAGTGGCTGAAGTGTAATTTTGGCGTGGACCTGGTCAGTTTCTGCGTCGGCGAGGAACTTCAAAGCAACGACGCGGCAGAGGATGAGCGGTGGGACGCGCGGCGCTTGGAAATCGGGAGGCGCGTGGGCGTGCTCGGCATGGCCTTGAGCGAAGTAGAAGACCGTTGAATCTACCGAAGGGATTTGAACCAGTGGTCCTGCACAAGCATGCCACAGTTGTGGATCCAAGCTTTTCTCTTGCTTCATTTCTTTCTTTCTTTAGCAGAGGATACAGATATCATTCAGCCAGAAGTGTAATCTTCGCTTGAGTGTGCTGACAATCCTCAAGCAAGCAGGCTCCAAATATTTTGGTCAACCAGTGAGCGGACGAGAACCCAACTTTTAAAAACTAACACGGTTCCAATATTAAAAAACGCGGATAATAAGTTAGACAAAAACATGTGACTCATGTAAGAGAATCACGTTTTGGAGGCAGAGGCCTTGGGTCTTCTATATGATTTGTTGAAAAAGAAAATAAAAGTAAATCACGTGACTTTTCAAAATCGAGGCCCTAATTTATACTATACTAGTATTTTAGCACAGAGCCCGAAATTGTTTGATCGACCAGCGTCAAGCCGGCACCGTCCTTTATTATAGCCGCATTTTTTCTTTTTTGCTTACTTCTATTGATTGGATGTTGAAGATAGGGTTCTTCCTAACTCCCAGTCCGGGTTTGATTAGTTTATGAATACTTCAATCGTTGGACTCTTTCCAAAAACAGAAGAAACTTCCTCTTCACGGATTATGGTGGCCTGAAACCCGTGGCCCGGCCAGTACTTGTCTTAAAAACAGGACTCTAGATTTTGAAAGATTTGCCTCTTTGCACTCATTGAGCGATCTTTCAAATTACAAGTTTAGAATAAACCAACCAAACATATAAAATTACAGACCATTATGTTCTAAAATATTCCGAATTTCATCATTTCTTGCTATCCCCCAAAATGGACCTTAAACCCCCAAAAATGGTATGTGCACGACACACGCATTGGGCCTTAAAACCCAAGACCCTAATGCTACAACCTTGGAAAAAATTACTTGCGGAGAACGCAACAACATGGACATTGCCACATATATATAGCTACTAAATGCTGGATACCGATTTTGCTAAAAGTTTCATCTGAACAAACATCTAATCATACATAAAGCACAAGCATTTTCTTTATTATTACAGAACACATAATCCTGGACTCCTGGCTATCTCCTTATCACACAAGAATTTGGATCTGTCCGGCACCGTTCTTCATATCTCCTTCAATATTTTAGAGCATATAATTGACACCTTATCAAAGTATAGAACCTTGTGGACCAGTGGTTACACCAAACTCAAGGAACTGAAGACACATGCCTTGTGGACCACTGGTTACACCAAACTCAAGGAACTGAAGACACATGCCATGTAAAGGGCGAACAGAGAAAGAAGGCCATACTCTGTTTTATATTTTGGAATTGGAACAGTGTTGCAGTACCGTGGCGACTTCATCAATCGTCTTCAAATGGTAATGAACCGGTCACATCCAGGGACAAGCTGAATGTCAAACTTCAATCAGATAAGTAGATACAACTCTCCTTCGACACAACAAAGTGTCTGAAAATCAATGCAACGTCTTCAAGTTCCTATTTCAATGTAAAATGTGTGTTTAACATATACTTATGAAAGCTACTAAGAGAAATTAAGGTAAAACAAATTTCAAATAACAAGTCTACTAACTTTCGTTGTATTCAAGATCAAGACCACGGACCTCCACACTCATAAGGGGATTTCATCTCTTATTCTACCATTCCTTCTTCCTTCAACCTGTGAATGGGACCGACCTCGCACGGGCACAAAAGCCTCACTCGATGGACGCTCAACAATATCTGTAAGCCGTGTTCCCTGGAATCCACGGTCGTTCTCATCTGGAGCATATAGCAAACTCATCCCACACCTTATCACCTTGCAGCTTTCTAGTTTCCTTTCAGTGTCATCAGTAAGGTAGAATTCAAATGAGGCGCTAGTGGGACGACATCTATTACCTTCATTACTCTCTTCACTCCATCGAGAGACTGGTACACTACAGTTGTTATAACTAATAAACACATGGTCAGATCCAAGGTTCCGTGGTTCATGGCAAGATGATCCACATGAGTCGTTCCATCCCCCAAGCCAGAAACTAAAGCTGATAGACTGACCGTTTTGGTTTTTGAATTTGCACTTGCATCTTACAGATAAACGGCTGGCAAGATAACCTTCATGACCCTCGAAGCTGACAACAACACATAGGGAAACTCCAATAAATTTACTTTACACCAGTGTGAAACCAGGTCGGTTTCCATGGAAGAACCATGAAGGTATGTCAATTCCTGGAAAGCAAACGGCAACCAGAGGATCCATAACGAGTCCCTGAAATGGGTTACAAAGAAAACCATTAAAGCATGAGCGTAAAATCAATGGATCAATGTATCAGCGAAACAAGAGAGTAAAATGGAGATGGACCTTATTAGTATGTTGAAGAAATGTGCTTGCCAGTAGCTGACTCTTTAGTTGGGCCTGAGCAACAATAGCTTCCTGTTCAGCTCCCTTTAGGTTGAAGCAATCCGTGAATATGAATGTAGTATGCATCCTCTCAGTTACTAGGGGAACCGTCACTGGTTTAGCAACTTTTTCCAGAGAAACACACCCATGAGCATCTAAGTACTGTAGATTACATGGAAGCACAGGAAGAGAATTGAGCCTGCGGCAATGTTTCAAGTCGAGCAACAACAGACAATGAAGTTTCTCGATGCTCTCAGGTAGAGTCTCAATGTTGTTTCTGCTCAAGCAAAGACACCTCAATGAATGTAAAGAGCTAAGTTGTCCGGAAATGTGTAGATATTACAACTCGTGAGATAGAGGTCCGATAAGCAAGAGTTGCCTGAGAAAGGCAACAATACCAACCCTGTGGAATCTTCTAAGCTAGATCCACAGAATGAAAACAGCTTGAGGTTACTCAGGAAAATCCTTTCAGGTGTGTGCCTGATGGATGTTCCATCCATAAGCAAAATCTCTAAGCATTTCATGTCCTCTGTGATGGGTGGAAGACTCTCCAGCGCTGAACAGCCGGATAGAATCAGTTCTTGTAGAGACTTCAGCTTGCAAAGATCGTTCGGAAGACACCTCAACCTGCGACAATTCTTGAGATTCAGTAAAATAAGTTTGCGAAGACTCTGGATGTGTTCAACGACTTGTTCGATTGCTGAGCCTTCCAAATAAAGAGATTCAATATTTTCTGATATAATATGAAACTCCCGAAGGTTTGAGCAGCCACTGAGGTTCAAAGTCTTAAGAGATTTTAAACTGATTCCCTCTGGAAGACTCTCTAGGCTTGTGCACTCTCTGAGGTTCAAGTAAATAAGTTTGTTCATCTGTTCGATTGATGAGCCCAACGTAGCCAAACTTGTACAGCCTTCGAGATCCAGTATTTCAAGATTTTTGGCCTTGGACAAACCTGATAAATTCAGCAAGCCTTTTGACTGACTGAGGTCGACCCATCTAAGATTTTCTGTATTCTGTGGCACATAGACAAAATAAGTAGTCAGCAGAGAAACTAAAGAACATTTTTTCAGATAAGATAATTTATAGCGGAGATAGTACATGTTCCTCTTTCCACAGCATTTTGATCTGGCTATAACGCAGATCCAAGTCGACAAGTTCCTCCGGATTGAAGTCTGTTGGCAGGTAACCGTAAGGATACCCCTGCCAGTGAAGATACACGAGCTCATCTGGAAAGTGATCAAGCCCTTGGCAGAACTGAAATTTATGGTCATCGTCACACACCACTGAGAACAATGAGAGTTGTGAAATTTCAGGAATTTGATTTGACATCCTCATGAAAGCAGCAGGACTAAGCTTGATCCTTTCCACGTTTGACATGTTCAAGAAGATGCCTCTAACATGTTCAGTTCCCTGGCAGCAAAGATAAAATGATTGAGGAAGAGGGAAAGGTTAACAGGAAACAATATGAGAAGAACCACATCAAGTGGAGATATAATGTTCTACAGGAAATTAATGGAGAGAAGTAATGAAACATGTAACTGACCGTGTTCCGCTCCAGGATATAACGAATATCTTTGTGGTTCCACAACCTACTACGTTTCCCCACCCTTTTGACTGATGATTCATATCCAATTTCTTTCCCCATTGCATGCATTAGATCATGCATCTCAAGCCTATTATAAGAAATGGTTACCAAGCACTTATCTTCAAGTTCTGTCATCACAGCTGCAGCATTGACGCGGTGTGATTTCAGGATGCTCGAAATGAAATCTGCTTTCTCTGATCTGAAAAAACATGCTATGTCAAGAAATATGCTCTTCTGTTCATCATCTAGTTTTTCATAACTATTTGCTAGAACTTTCTGAATCTCCTTGTCTGGCCTTTCCACTAAGCTCTCCCATTTCTTCTTCCAGTATGGTTCATCCTTCAGAAGTAGAGCCGAACCTAACAAAGTCAACGCTAACGGAAGCCCTTTAGAATAGTCTACAAATTTGTTTGATAGATCCATAAATTCTTCCGGGGGTAGAGGTTGTCAGAGAATGCCTTTAGGCAGAAAAGTTCCATAGCTTCCCTGTCATTTAACCTCGGCACTACATATGTTGCATCAGCATTGTTCTGCAACAGCTTCTTGTCTCTGGTTGTTATAAGAACCCTACTTCCTTTCCGGTACAATGTTTGCTGTCCGATGAGAACATCTGTTTGTTCTTTATCGGTCACATTATCCAGCACAATAACAACTTCTTGTTCCTTAGAAAGCCTTCCAATCTTCCATGCGCTCTGACATCCACATTTTCCACATTCAATAGTTTACAGAGGAGTTTCTGGTGCAAATGAGGTAGACCATGCCTTTTCGCCTCATTTTCAATGTCTTCAAGGAAGCAGTAGCCATCAAATTGACCGTAGTTTCGTTTATATACAGTATCAGCAACCGCTGTCTTGCCGATTCCAGTCATGCCGAGAACCCCAATGGTGCGGACACAGTTTGCATTATCAAACATCAATAACTCCTCCAGTTCCTTTGAACGTGATTTAATCCCCGGGAAGCCACTGATTTCACATGGAGACAAAGCATTCAGCATCCTAAGAGTTTCCTTTGCCATATTTTCGACAAATTCCTTCTCCGGTCTGCGATCAATATGAAATTTAAGATTTAGAAACAGGTAGCCGAAAACAGAACAGAGGAAGTGGAAGACATGAATGCATCTTAAGATCAAACGTCAGTATTTAAGGTTGACTCCAAATACAAAGAAAGTAAAGACTAGACTTGCTACAACCTACCTTTCTCAGGAAGCACAAAGCCTAGTATATTGGAAGCAGCCTTCATAGATTCCTTCCAAGCCCCAACTTTCTGTCCATCTCCCTTGAAACTCTCCTTAGGGTTCTTGAAAGGAGCTCCAAAACTCCCTTCCTGATTCTCCACATCAGACTTCCTGACTTTGTAGAAGATAGGTATGACACCATGACTCGATTCCTCCCGGCACTGCATTATCTTCCAGAGTTCCTCCAAGCACCAGGTGGAGTTGGCATAGTTCTCAGAGAAGACGACGATCGACATCTTGGATTGCTCAATCCTGTCAAAGAGAACCGAGAGGTCCTCGCCTCGCAGGAGTTTTGCATCGGAGAAAGCATCAATACCTTTCCGTGTAGGGACTCAAGCAGGTAAGTGGTGAAGGTATTACGCGTGTCCTTGCCTCTGAAACTCACAAACACGTCGAACTGTCGCTTGGAGGAAGAAAGAAGAGCCATTAAAGGTGGCGATGATAATGCAGCTTTTTGGCTGTGAAATGGAGAGACGAGAACTTTGAGGCGTTGAACAACCAATCTTTCCACGAGAGTTGTTTTGTATTGCCAGCATCCAGAACAAGTTTGTTGACTTTTCAAAGAACCAACTGCTATATTCGATTAAACTAAAACTCTTTTGTTTTTTCTTCATCTACTTCCATCTACTTCCACAAGAATGGACCCATCCAAAGAAAAAAAAACACATGACAAAGAATGTTCCTTTGTAGACAACTCATGCTTCACAATCTTGTACATACATCAACCCATCCAACAGAAGAATGGAAACGAATCTGCAGATAACCATTCCACTCCGTTAATGAGTGGTCCACTAGTTAATGTAGGGATGTATATAATTATGTAAATGCTAGATTAGCAATTATAGTAGTGGCACATTCATAGATCAGGTTGCACATCTTAGGGATGCAAGAGAGCAAGTGATCTATATAGAGATAATTAACAGTAGCTAGCATCAACCAAATGGGTATATACAAATTACTACAGAAATCAGGAAATATACAAAACTACATGTTGGGATTGGTCATTACGTCTATTACGTGATCTTCTTACCATATTTGCTCTTGTGTATATTCTTGTCATTAACACCACATGTTTAGGTGATTTTCCTTTGCTTCGAATGTACATATACGGCTGTACTCTCTCTTCATGAATACACAGAAAAGTCTTTGACCTAGACGTCTCCTTCTCTCTGTCCCTGAACCATATCTTGTCATGGTATCAGAGCCTACCCACTAAAAACTCCATAAAACCAGTTTTTTTTTACCTACGATTTCGTTTTCATCACCATGGAATCCGAAACTCCTATCAACCGTATAGAGAAAAGAAGGACGATATCTCCTTACGATCTCTCTCCTTCAGACAATCCGGGTGCAACAATCTCGCATCCGCTCCTGAATGGACAAAACTACGACGAATGGTCGTGCAGCTTCAAGACAGCCCTCGAGTCTCGAAAGAAATTCGTTTCCTCGATGGCACAATCACAAAACCTGCACCTGACTCTCGCGATTTTGAAGATTGGACACCAGTCAATGCACTTCTGGTGTCTTGGATAAAAATGAGTGTCGATCCGGTGATTCGTACGAATCTCTCGCATCGTCCTGTGGCACGAGACTTGTGGGAGCATATCAAGAAACGCTATGCTGTCAGCAGTGGACCGAAGAATCAGCAGATTAAGGCTGATCTCGCAAACTGTAAGCAAGGAACTCTCTCTATCGAGTTGTACTACGGTAAACTCTCTAAGATTTGGGACACTATGGCTACTCACCGTCCCATACGAGTGTGCAAGTGTGGTCACTGCACATGTGATCTTGCGATGTTGCAAGAACAAGACCGAGAGGATGACAAGGTGCAACATTTCCTCTACGGGTTAGACGACACCAAATTTGGCTCGGTTCGGTCTAATCTCACTCTGCGCACTCCACTTCCGACTCTTGAGGAAGTCGTCAAGAAGAGACTTGCAGAATAATACAAGTGCACGGGAAAAGAAAGAAGAAATTACGGCATTTGCGGTTCAAGCTCGTGCCCGATACGATGAAACTCGAACCAAAAACAGAGAAGTGGATAAATCGGTCTTGTGCAAACACTGCAACCACTATGGCCATGAGTCAGACAATTGTTTTGCTGTCCATGGATATCCAGAGTGGTGGGGAGATCGTCCCAAGTCCAAACCTATCTCCACCCGTGGTCGTGGACGACACAATGGAGGCTCTGCTCGCGGAGGTTCTCAAAACACGTACCGTGCAAATGCGGTCACCGCATCTTCGTCTTCTGGTCAGATCACTCATGCCAACCACGTTCTTACTGACCGTGATCGTGATGCGGTGGTTGGTCTCACAGACGAGCAATGGAAGGCAGTTACAGCAATTGTCAATGCTCGCAACCCAGCTCCGTCACACACCGAAAATTTAACCGGTACGTCTCCCTCTCAAACTTCTTGGATACTTGATACGGGAGCAACACACCACATGACTGGCAAGATGGATGTGTTGCATAATGTTCGAAACGTTCCTCCGGTATTGGTCATCTTAGCAGATGGCAGAGAACGCTTTGCTACTGAGGCAGGCACTATTGACTTAGGCTCCGTTTGGTTATGAACACAGTGCTCTTTGTTGAGAGTTTGAAAACAGATCTGATATCGGTTGGGCAGTTAATGGATGAGTCTCGTTGCGTAGCTCAAGTTGCTGACCGTTTTCTTGTGCTCCAGGACCGTATGACGAGGACAGTGACTGGAGTTGGTAAACGAGAACGTGGGGAGTTTCGCTTTAGGAGCATGGCGACTGTGGACGCTCTTGCCGCTAAAGCTGACGACACCATGGTTCTTTGGCATAAGAGGATGGGTCATCCACCTACTCAGATTTTAAAGTTGCTTCCCGCTTTACATTCAACTCGTTGTAACGATTTGCTTCATAAGACTTGTGATATTGCCTTCACGCAAAACAAACAAGAAACACGTTTCCGATTAGTGATAATAAAGCGAGTTCTGTTTTTGAGATGATTCATTGCGATGTTTGGGGTCCGTATAGGACACCAGCTTACTCTGGGGCTCGCTATTTCCTCACTGTGGTTGATGATTACTCTCGTGGAGTTGGGTTTATCTTATGGTTGACAAGAAGGAGACACAAACTCATCTGAAAAACTTCTTTGCCTTGGTTCAGCGACAATTCAATACGAATGTCAAGATCATCCGAAGTGATAATGGCACAGAGTTTGTGTGTTTACGTGATTTTTTTCTCCAACACGGAATCCGTCATGAAACTTCATGCGTGGGAACACCACAACAGAACGGACGTGTTGAACGTAAACACAGACACATCTTGAATGTTGCCAGATCACTGCGGTTTCAATCAAAGTTGCCAATCGAATTCTGGGGAGAGTGCATTCTTACAGCCGCTTTTCTTATCAACAGAACTCCTAGCAAGCTTCTCGATGGTCTTACTCCGCATGAACGCATCTATCAGAACCTCCAACCTATACTCAGATACGGGTTTTTGGTTCGCTCTGTTATGCTCACAACCAGAATCATGGGGGCGACAAATTTGCTCCGCGTACTCGCCGATGTGTCTTTGTTGGGTATCCGCATGCACAGAAAGGTTGGCGCCTATATGATCTCCAAACAAATGACTTCTTTGTCTCTCGCGATGTTGTATTCGTCGAGACAGAGTTTCCATTTCAAACGCCTCCTCAACTCTCTACGGCTACTTCATCACCGGCACTGGACTACTTATCCGATGATGAATCTCCGGAGTCCGAACCTGTAGTTGTGGCTCCTACACCTGTCGTGACTCCATCATCTTCACCCCCGGTCTCAACAACTGCTGGTTCTCCTACCAGTTCGGGTCCAACTCCAGAACATTCTGAAGCTACTTCTGGTACCCCTACAGAACAGTCTACTGAATCCAGTTCGACCAACACGGCTCCTCCTTCTCCGGTTCCAGTAAATCTTCCTCCACCTCAGGTTCCCTCTGAACACTAGGACACGGTCATAGGCAGAAAAAGCATCCGGCAAAACTGAAAGAATTTGTAACCAATACGGTTACCACTTCCTCGCCTCTCTCCACTCTGTTGAAGACTCGATATCCTATATCCAACTATGTCTCTTGCTCTCGATTCACGGCTCGACATACAGCTCACCTAGCTGCTGTATCCTCGATCTCTGAACCTAAGCATTATACACAGGCTTACCGGAATGAGAACTGGCGTAAGGCAATGAAATCAGAAATCACGGCTCTTCACTCAACAACACTTGGAGTCTCACACGACTTCCACCAGGAAAAAGAGCTTTGGGCAACAAATGGTTTACAAACTAAAGTACAAGTCTGATGGAACATTAGAACGGTACAAAGCTCGCTTGGTTGTTCTCGGGAATAATCAGAAAGAAGGGGTTGACTATGGGGAAACTTTTGCGCCTGTCGCTAAAATGGGAACTGTTCGTTTGTTTCTTGCCACTGCGGCAATCAAAAATTATGAACTCCATCAGATGGACGTCCATAATGCCTTTCTACATGGCGACTTAGAGGATGAAGTCTATATGAAACTTCCAAAAGGATTTGAATCAGACGATCCTAATCTTGTTTGTCGCCTACACAAGTCTCTCTACGGTTTAAAACAAGCGCCAAGATGCTGGTTTGCTAAGCTTTCTCAGGCTTTAAAGACATACGGCTTCACTCAGTCAAGGTCCGATTACTCTCTTTTCACTTACAGAAAACGTGGTCAAGTGTTACAAGTCTTGGTATATGTTGATGATTTGGTAATTAGTGGTAGCTCTCCTACAGAGATCTCAACATTCAAATCCTATTTCTCTACCTGTTTTCACATGAAAGATCTGGGTACATTGAAATATTTTCTTGGGATTGAAGTTGCTCGCAACAAAACTGGAATCTATCTATCTCAAAGGAAATATGCTCTCGATGTCATCTCCGATGCGGGTTTGCTTGGTGCCAAGCCTAGTCTTTTGCCGTTGGAACAGAATCACACATTGGCAAGGTCAGAATCTCCTTTCATCACTGATCCTGAATCGTATAGGAGAATTGTTGGTCGCCTTATCTACCTAGCTGTTACACGGCCGGATCTTTCTTATTCAGTTCATATTCTGGCTCAGTTTATGAAAGCCCCGCGCCTTGATCATTGGAATGCTGTTTTAAAACAGTTCGATATTTGAAGTCCAATCCGGGACAAGGGATCTTACTTCGGGCAGATTCAGATATGCATCTCACGGGATGGTGTGATTCAGATTGGGCTAGTTGTCCCCTCACGCGAAGATCAACCACTGGATACATTGTTCAGTTGGGTTCATCTCCGATCACTTGGAAAACACGCAAACAACCTACCGTTAGTCGCTCCTCCGCCGAAGCAGAGTACCGTGCTCTGGCTTTCCTCACTCAGGAGCTCCTCTGGCTCAAGCGAGTTTTGCGTGATCTTGGCTTTGAACACTCTAAACCGATGACAGTCAAGTCAGACAGCAAATCGGCAATACATTTGGCAGCCAAACCAGTTCAACATGAACGAACAAAGCATATTGAGGTAGACATTCACTTTGTTCGTGATGAAATTATCAACGGCACCATTAAAACAGTTTATGTCCCAACCACGGCGCAGCTAGCAGACATTTTCACAAAATCCCTAGGCCGGAAGGAGTTTGTTCGGTTCTTTGACAAGTTGGAAGCTCTCGATCTACACGCTCCAACTTGAGGGAGGGTGTTGGGATTGGTCATTACGTCTATTACGTGATCTTCTTACCATATTTGCTCTTGTGTATATTCTTGTCATTAACACCACATGTTTAGGTGATTTTCCTTTGCTTCGAATGTACATATACGGCTGTACTCTCTCTTCATGAATACACAGAAAAGTCTTTGACCTAGACGTCTCCTTCTCTCTGTCCCTGAACCATATCTTGTCACTACAAGATCAAAAACGAATAACAACAAAACAACCCGTACACCATATACCACGGTAATGAACTCCTTGGTTGAGTAGGAACTGCAAAGCATATTCTCCACATTTTGCTATCCTGATTATTTCCAGCTGAAGACTCATTAGCTTCAATGACAAAACTAAATGTACGTGACCAGTGGTCGGCAGACTTTTTAAATTGGTGGATGTTTAGATGAAGTTAAACGTTGTTCAGTACAACTGTTAGCCAAGCACCTTGTAACCCTGATTTCACAGTGAAACTAGAAAATTTAGAGGGCTTTCAAATGAAAAGTCCGGTTTCAATTCTCACATAACGTATGATAGAGGAATGAGAGCACAAATTCTAACACGGTTTAATCAAGGGCCTCGAGGTTTGGAAGGCTCTCAAGACTTGTGCAACCAGACACCTTAAGCTCGACAGTAGATCTCGAATTGGTTATTCCAAATGGCAGTTGCTGAAGCCTTCTGCAGTTCTCCAGATCTAGCGTAACAAGTTCACTGAGGTTCTCGATCGACAATGGAAGTTCTTATGGCAGTCTCAGCTAGATTTAACTCTTTCAAGTTTGGTGCAAAATCCTGAATCTCCTCTAGCTTTGAGCAGCCAGACAAATTAAGAAGTGTGAGAGATGTTAAATCGATCATGGCAGGAAAACTTCGCAAATTAGAACAGTCTTTCATATTCAAGGAAACAAGCTTCCCACAACGAGGAATAGATGTGCTAACGTCAACCAAACTCGTACATCCTTCAAGATCAATGTGTTCAAGGTTCAGGGCTTCTGATAAGATCTGGATATCAGCTAAGTTTCTGGAGTGATTCAGATTGATTTTCTTCAGCTTCTCGAGATCCTGTTTACAACATTACTAACTAAGATGAGTCATCACATGCAAGATTATAATTCATCATGTAAGCAGCTTAAATTACCATACTGTCAACACTTACTTTCTTCCCTTCCCATAACTTCTCCAGGTTACTGTAAGGCATGTTTATCTCAACAAGGTTCTCAGGATTAAATTTATGAGGCAAGTATTCCAGTGGGTAATTCTCCCAGTGAAGTAGCCTTAGCTCGTCAGGCAAAGTGTCGAGGCCTTGAGGTAGACTTAACTTGCACTCATTGCCAGAGGTGGAACAATAGAACTTCAGTAATCTAAGTCTATACATCTTATCAAATACAGTAGGACTCAACTCACAGGTCAAGTCAGACATATCCAGAAAGATGCCTTCAATTGCTTCTGTTCCCTAGTGAAGATGACATAAGAAGGGTATAACATCAGCTTTTACAACTAAAGAAAGGATAATTATGAAATCATCTATAGTGTTAAAAGTACTTAGGACATGTCAACTTACTGTATTGTTTGTCAATACATTAGCGATTTCGACAGAGTCCCACAATCTGCTACGTTCGGATGGATCCCCATCTTCTTCATGAACAATAAACCGACCAATGTCTTGAAACGGAATAGGGATCTCTATACTATTATCCAGCAGGCTGATGAGATCACAGATTCCCAGATATGTTTGAAATCCACAAGCATCAAGTAATTGCATTACATGATCTTTGTTCTCCCCTCTGAAAAAACACGCAAGGTCCAAAAAGATGTTCCTTTCGTTTTCGTCAAGTCCATCAAAACTTCTCCGGAATGCGTCCTGGATCTGAACTGGAGGATTTCTTCGCAAGCTTTGGAGATGTTCCTTCATTTTGTTTATATGCTGCTCTGATAAAGAAGAACCGAAAGCTTTGAGAGCCAATGGAATACCACTAGTGTAGCTCACGAGCTCTGAGACGACCACATGTTCTCCACCAAAATATTGTTTGCAGAGACGAAAAGATTCAAACTCACATAATTGATGGATCTCATATGGCTCTTTAACCTTGCACTGTACAAGTACTTGTTTCCGCCTAGAGGTTAAAATGATTCTGTGTCCACAAGAAAACCAGCCAAACCCTCCAACTATAGCTTTCGCGTCTCTGGCACTGCTCACGTCGTCGAGAACAAGAAGAATCGTTTTACTGTGAAACCAGTCCCTCATGAAACTTGGTTTTATGTCACTAACGCTTAGACTTAATTTTTCTTCACCAAAGATTTTAGAGAAGAAATCATCACGGATTTGTCTCACCCCTTTGTTCTGACACATTTGATGAACGTCTTGCAGAAAGTAACACAAATCATATTGCGGAGCTAGTATTTCGAAAATTTCTCTAGCAATGGATGTCTTACCTGTTCCTGCCATGCCCCAGATTCCCTCAATTTCCAAATCTGAAGGCTGAGGGTGATCTAACAATGCTAAGACTCTGACCAGATTCTTGCTGTTTTTCAAATATAGCCTTAAGCACGCGTCCCGTACAACTTCCTTGACAAGCATTAACTGACTCCTGCAAATCAAAGGTGGAAAATGTTGAATATGTTATTAGCACACTGGTGACAGATTCTAAAAGTATTAAAGGGACATCTTCGAGAAGTCAATTTACCCCTTTGTCCATTGGTGTCCATCGATGGACATGACTACTTCAGTAATAGCCACCTTCCATTTCTGAATTCTGCATGCCTGAATAGAATGCAGATCCTTGATAGAATTCAGATCATGCAGAAGTGTCGCTTCAATCTGGTCTTTTGGGATAATTAACTTAAGATATACAGGAATGACTACAGGTCTTTTGATCTCCAACGTTCCATGATTGTCACCAGATGATCCAAGGACTGACTACTACAAGCAAAACCATCTGAAACTACAATAATAGCAACACTAGATCTGTAAAGCGTTTCTACATCCAAGTTCTCTCCCACTGATGGATTACATGTCAAAGGAGTGACATCTCGCTCATGCAACTCTTTGAAGATGTCTTTGCTGAAAGATGTTTCATCCAAATCAAGGATTTTGTTACACGAAAAGACCAAAACGCATTCTTTTTCTCGAGTCATCTCCCTCGCCTTCTTCAGGTATGTTATCACAGCTAGGGAGCGAAAAGGATTGTTTCTCGGTTTTATGCCGTAGGCTTCGCACGCGGCACTGAGGCGGCCAACGAGCGCCTTCAAGTCACCCGAAGTGTGCCCCATGCGGAGAAAATCAATGGCGTCTTTGGCTCTGCACCCAGCGAGAGTCAATGGACGTAGGCGGTTGTTGAGGAACTCACAGAAGGAGTACCAGTCACCATTCGGGTTCCTGGTGTTGACAGTTGTAGCGATGGACTTGCTTGCTGAGGTCGTAATGTTGATCCGTAAAGCTGAGTCACCTGATCCTACAATGGATTGTGGACGCACCTCACCACTGAACGCTTCTCCTCCAGAAAGATCTTCTTTCTTTGGTTGTTCACTGGCACTTTCCGTCTTTGGCTCGGCCTTCTTCATGTTTTCGATCGAGACTACTTCGGTTGTCCAGTATTTTAACAGCTTTTTCAGTAACTCGTATAAATCCATATTCCCAACGACAGTAATCCCCTCGTTGCCATTTACGGCTACCGAATAGACTCCTAGCCACGAGAAAAGAAAAAAAAAACATCCGGAGATGAGGATTAAAAACGTACTATATAAGTTACTTCGGTACAAGAACCTGAAACACTACATAATATAAGATCTTTACTTATATATCAACTAAACGACTAGAAGCTCCTTATCATTAAAAAATCTAAAATATTTAGTACCAAAAAAATCAGATCACAAACTTGTACTGTACTAGTAGTGCCAATGTCTTTCTCCTAAAACTGGGACTTGGCTAGACCAAGATCTCGTACATATCTTTTTCTTTTTTGTTTTGGGGAAATAAAAAAAAAGAATATTACCTGGGATCTGATAAACTACGCGAAGGGCCAAAGTTCTTTCTGCCTCATTACGTAGATTAACTTTGAGAACAACTACCTGCAAATAATCAGTTTTCACTCGTAAGGTTGCGAAATGTTTTGTAGCCAAAGATTCAGGACATACAACGTAGTAAGAAATATAATATATGACCAAGCTAGTATATATCCATGAACTCCGACAGACCTTATGGTCCTCCTCCAAGTCATCGACGGACCTCTTCGTTTTTTCACCGGAGGTTGGTCCCGTAGCCGAACCAGTAAACCAGTTACTAAAGGTCGAGAAGAATGAACCCTTGCCTCCCCCAGAATTGCTCGCCATCCAAATGATCCCTTTCGTACTAAACTCAGGTATTTGTCGAACACAACGATTTTCAAACTTCACAACCTTAAAGATTACCAACTTTTGTTTTTTAAGAAAACCTTACATCACTCCCAGAAGATAGGATTAAAAAGGAGAATGGAATTATAGGAAAGTTTGGACGAAGAAATCTGTCAATAAGGATTAGTGATCACACCAGCGTCGGGAGAGAGAGAGAGAGAGAGAGAGAGATAGAAAAAAAGCCTCCTAATCAACGGCCTACTTGTGTTCCAAAAAAAAAAAAAAAAAAAAAAAAAAAAAAAAAAATCAACGGCCTACTTGGACTTTAAATAAAACTTAATTATAGCCATTTTATATAGCTTAGTTTTTCAAAGTTAGGTTACATGATGGGAAAATGCCATATTATAACCTGACTAATTATCGTTGTTTTTTTCCCTTTACTTTGGGTCTTTCTCTTCCATAAAGAGGAAGTCTATAACTTTTAAGAGAATTTTTGTTTCAGGTATTGACTTACCGTTTACGTGCCAGAGTGTGTGTATCTATGATGCTGAAGGCTCGCCTTTTATTGATTTTCGAACTCCACAGTACGCATTGGATTGCTCTACACGTTTCCTGGATTTAGTGCAACTTTGCTTATCTTCTCTTGGGCTGGTATATCGGTTTGCTTGTCTATGTGCTTACAGAGCTCCTCAATAAGGTAGCCAATATTTTGATCAGTGAATATTCACTTCCTCAACATCTTTCGACTCTCATCTTACCGACTGCTCTTACCAGCATTCTTCCTCATGTAGACAACTTTGCCAATCTTGGAGAATTCATTTATGTAATTTCTAATTGACATATTTGTTTCCTTTTGCTGGTTAACTGATTTTTGAGGTGTAATCTCACAAGGAATCCTCAATTTAGACAAAAATTAATGGACATTATAATGCTATATAGCAGGGACACTGAAGATTTTCTCTTTCCGAAAAAAATAAAATAAATATATACGTCTAAAATCTACTGCTTACCTCTAAAGTCCAATCAGTCGTACCTCTTACAACTCACCAAAAAAGAAGAGGGTATAATAAAAAAAGCGCAATGAAGTTAAATGAGAAAATCCAAACAAGAAGAGAGAATGTTACTTTATAGAGTCGTCCAAACTTTAGGTACAACCACAGCTTGATATAGTATTCATCTGACCCCACAAGGTGTAATATGCCTGCATTTGAATATCCAAACCATACTATAATTCTCTTTTAAGTTTGTATGCTGCAGCTGAACAATACGTGGGTTTGGTTTGCTTTCTGCAAATCTTGATGTTTAACCCAATGAAAGGATGACAGATCATATTTTGTATTCGATTTGGTAAACGCCTTTTGGTTGTGTTCATTGGTAATGGATGCAGAATGAAGGAATTTGTTACCTGTAAGTTTAATCTACAGGACCAAGATTCCATCCTCATACCCAAACTCTGAGTTTTTGACTTTATAAAGGAGTGAGAAGAAACAAATTGCTGTACAATGACGACTTCATCCCTCAGCTTGGCCTCCTTCTTCTTCTCTAAAGTATTGTGCAAAGAATTCATCTAGTTGTCCCCAGTTTGGGATGCCTGATTGATTGGCATTGTCGGATGGTAACGACCGGATGCATTTGAGGATAAGCTCAACGTGAATCTTCAACCTGATTAAAACCAGAAGCATGTTTACTACAGAAGCTAAGCTTATTTTTTTAAGGAAAAAAAAAAAAAGATAAAGAGTTGGTTACCTTTTCTTTGCCTCTGGAGAGCTTATCTCCAAGTTAGCAAGCGTTTGAGAAGTTTGTGTGTGGATAATTAAAATCACCTGCCTACAAGAGTCATGAAAATGTATTAAGGTGCAAGGTAAGATAACGGACTTCAGAACCCGAAGGACTATTTCCTGCCTTTTGCATTCATAAGAAAGAAACAATAATGCATTGTGCTATACCATAAAGCCATAAAATCACCTGCCTACAAGTAACTCGAGGCGTGATTGCTAAGAAGGATAAATAACAGAGAATTTCGATTCGAAACTTCAGCATTGTATCCATAAAATTTCAGTAGGTCAGGTCCAAAATGTAAAACTATCTGAACGTTATCAAGGTCTCTCTCAATCTCAGGTATTTCTGCCCAACCACAAGCCTAAGTCTGTCATTGGTCAGATAGTTTGTTTTGTTAACTTGAGACTAGTTCTAAACAACTGATTGGCTACTATCATACAATGTCAATTCTAATCCAAAGTACAACTTTGCGCAGCCCTAAATGTCTTTCCTACCAAGGTTGCTTATATGCTCACCTGAAGATTGCTTGAACATCCGCTTCATGCAATGTCTCAGACAAGACACGATGAAGGTAGCCAACTTCCTGAAAAATGAAATGCACATTAAAAAATCTACTATTATCTTGAGAAAATTAATGAATGAGAATAAATCACCCTCGTGAGTGGCCATGCAAACTCTTTAGTTTGTTTGTTGGTGTCTGGCGGTCTGTTCCAGCCCTCAACAACTTTAGGCAACCCATGAAGATGCGCCAATAGTCTTTCTCTCATTATCTGAACCAGTTTTGTGTATATTTCATCTCGATGAACCCTATAATCCTGAGAATTGCGAGAAGCCGAAGTTAATAAAACGAACCGCCATCCTAAAAATATTCTTGAAACCTAGAGCGAACCAACTGGTGTGAACTATTTTTCAACTACGTCCTTATCAGGTGTGCAAACTGCAAAGACCTCCAAAACCTCACAACCTGTAAGACTAAAGAGACACAAGGCAGAAGGCAAAGAGAGAACATACCTGAGCGACTTTATCAATCTCTCCTGACAACAGTGGCTTTCTCGTCTCAGGTACTTTTGAAAACAGAATTCTTCTTGACTCTAGGACCACCAAAAAAATAAAAAATCTGTTATGCAGGAACCCACCTTACATGGAAAATGAGCTAGTCATGGTTCATAAAAATCATTGGGAAGCTGAAAAATGGAGAGACTAAGCTGATCATCTTAGACTCGATAATTCGGACATGTAAAAACACCCCAACAACCATCATAAGCAACCTCATATATTGGATAAATAGGTGAGTAAAGAAATGCTAGGATAACACGAAGTAAAACCTTTTTACAGAGGTTGATCAAATGATATCAATATATTAATCCCACCGAGCACATAAAAATCACCTACCAGGAATAATAGTGTAAGTGAAGTCGATTACTTGACTTGCAAGCGCCAAGTGTTTCGCCTTTATAGACTTCAAACCAGATACCTACAGCACGAATATGGCCACCCAAAAGGTTAATATAAATGCAGATTACATCTGTTTTGCGTTAACAAAAATCAAAATTCTTTTATGTCAAGAAGGTTCAAAAGCCAAGTAGGTGAGGTGATACATCTGATTTAGATATCGATCACAGGTTGGATCAGAAAAATCAATACAGCTAATCAGCAATAAACCATTTAAAGCATATTTATACCTGCATAGCACCGGCACCCAGAACAAGTAGGCATGTCCTAGTGTTGAAAAATCTCAACACTTCGATAACACGAAGAACAATTTCCGAGGACAAAGCTGGCAAAGAATTGTTCATATCAATGTATTCTGACAACATCTTGAGCAATATTAACCCACTGCAGACATAAAAGAACTGCATCAGCATAACTAAAATTTCAAGCCTGGACAGAAACTACACATTAAGCAATCTAAACCTAGCAAACGCTAGAAATAGTAAGAGAATAGAACTCCCATCTCAGATATGCAAGACATCAACAGTCTTATCTGGTGGATGGAAAGTGGACAGGAAAAACAATAATCAATAGCTCATTAAATTACGAGATAAAAATGACATATGTAACAACATTAAAATGCTTTGAACAAAAACAAACTTTAGATATCAAAACATTAAAATGCTTTGACCAAAAAAAAAACAGAACAGCACTAAAATGCAGAACAAGAAAACTAACCAGTTTACCATGTGGTAACCAACTCCTTGATAGAAAAGGTTAGATTTTCCGTGAGCCTTCTGATTACTTTGATTATTCGTAACCGAAGATACACCAGCCTTGCTTGTTTCAAGAGACTCAGGCGAGACTGTGGATTTCACTTGTGCATTACTAACTGCAGGATTTTCACTAGATTTAGATTTTTCATTTCGTAATTCAGTATTTTGATCTCCAGTTCCTGAAGTGAGAGACCCATTGAGAGGGAGCGGGTTTCTGTGGTGTGTTTCAATATCAGCATCATCATCTTTCCCAGAAATCAACTCCTGGGGTGCAAAAAGAGAATTGATTATGGATTGGAATTCTTCGGGAACATCAATCTCATCCCATGTTTCTTGATCAAGGACAGCTTTCAGTTTTGTCATCTACAGTAAAACAAAATACAAATTAGATAAACGACCAGAACTATTGATAGTGAAAGAAGTTAGATGGTTAAATAATTACGGCATATGAATCTGTGGGATGAAGTCAATATAGCTCAACGCTACTTGGTTATCAAATGTAAGTTTAACCTTTCTTCTAGACAAAGTATAGTGATGGCTTTGGTCATATTGCTCTTGCTATAACTATTTTTTGCCACCTTTTCACCGCTTTTTTTTGTAAACCATGAAACTAAACAAAAGTGTAGATGTCCTATCTGTAATATCTATAAACGTATATATACAGAGACTAACCCGAGTTTCATGCTGGGAATCTACAAAGGCTTTGGCTTGTGATTGCAGCGTCCCACGAATACTAGATCCCAACCGCCCACCAATCTGTTAATTTCCATACAAATGTCACGCAAGAATAAGCAATGCAATTTCTAATCTCTTTCATGATGAAAAGTTTTGAGCAAATACCTTCTCCGTAGCTGTTATAAATTCTTGGGTGAGATCATAAATGCTCATGAACTCCTGCAATTTCAACTTTGGATGAAGAAGAGCACGGACTCCTAGTAGCTTTGCCCATCTAGCATGAGTAACCTCACAGGCCGCAAAGATAGCTTCTGTGTTTTCTCTCAAGACATCGGCCCTATATAGATAAGAAAAAGCCTAAATTTAGTTCCAAGCATAACAAAGGCGTGTGTTACGGGCAACTGCGACAATTTGGAATACATAAATAAGTAAGTAAACCAGAAAACCTGAAGTTTCTTGACATGTTCATCAAGCTTGATGCGTCGCTTGATCTTCTCTGCAATAGAGGGGGCTTTGAGGTAGCATTACCCAATGGAGAAGACACTAATGCCCCGCCTTGGAAACCTGTTTCCTGGGCTGATTCGGCCGCTACAGCACCAACAGCAATTGCAGCTGCAACGGAATCAGCTGCATAATGTCCATCGATATTGCAGAGGATCCATTCAATTGCCTTTTTCACTTCCGAAGCCCGGACAAGATGTGCCTGCATTCACTAAATGAAATGAAATCATATTACATCTTAATCAATCATTTAACTGCTCCAGGGTGAAAGGCTCCAAACCTCGATAAGGTTTAACGTAAATGGACATATGTAGTACTCTCTATAATGCTTGTTCAAATATTCAAAGGTTCTAAAATTGATGCATATATTACCTGAACAATCCTAAATATAGCAGTTAAGAGATTAACAAATGCCTCCGATGACAGAGTCCTCAACTTGCTCGCGAGAGATAAGCCACCACCTGTATACGCACTAGGAATAAGCATGGATTCTGGAGAGAAAAACTACAACCGAAGTAGAATACATTATCCTAAAATAAGGATAAAAAATATATTTAATCCTTAAGATAAGTTTTCAGACAACATTCTCCGTCAGTTGACAAATTACCCTGTCTTTTATGTCCCAGCCGAGTCTCAGATCAAATTAGAAAACAAGCATATGTGGATATACTCTATTTACAATTTTCAAGTACGAAAGCTTATGGTCAACTATGTTTTCATGCACAAACTAAGTCACATGACAATCTTAATACATAGTAATAACAATTATAATCTCACCATCAACATCTACTGATCGCTCCCCGTGTGAAAAATCAGATTCGAGCGATCGTGCAACAAGAACTGGAAGCAGCTCAGCAACTGCGTTCTTGATTGCATTTTTCATTTCCGATGTTAGTGCCTCACGATACATCCTCAAAATTGAGGGGAACTTTGCCTACAACAGTCCAAAGAAAAACAAATAAGAAACTGAATTCAGACTAAACACTTAATGAGCACTATAAACCAACAATAATGACCAGAGACAGTATTAACGAGGAAATTAAAACTATAAAGCATTGTCAAGCGCAGTGGTAGCATGTGTTGAAAAATAGACAGGACCTGCCACTTACCGTTCTTAGTAATCCAATTACTAGAGGAAGAAGCCGATCACATAAGGTAGTGGTATCTTCTTCTTCTAGCTTAACCTGCAAAGTTGTGAGACTGATATTAAGAGTCATGCTGGATATTGTTCTAGTTCTTCTTCTTATTAATCTACCGCTTCTCACAGGTTAAGATCTTTTATTCCGTTTGTACACCCACAACTACGCTCCACATAGTAAAAAACGAAGCCCCCAAATTCATTAAAGAATTATGCATTTGTATATGATGGGACTTACATCATCACCAGTCTCCCCGTTAGATGAAATGGATCCCCGTTTTTTTGCAGCAGATAAAATCAGTACATCTATTTCCCCAGTATTGTGTATTGAGATACGCATAAATTCTGCTGTGAGAATACTACAAAGAAAAGATCAGCAAGCCATCAGACAGTAGACCTAATAAATAAAAGAAAGTAATAGAAATACAGGCCAGGTAAATATAGAAGGTGAATTAATGTTATGAACTACTAAATCTTCATGAAACAGCACTACAAAAGAAAATTAATATACTAATCAAACATTTGATTGACAAAAATGCCTAACAGGTTGTACAATGTACTACACCTTCGAAGGTAACTAAATATGAATGAATCTAAGTGATGAAGACCAAAGTACATTCAATTGCAAACGAGGATTTATCATAATAACGGAAATTTAGCCAGTAATGCATTACCGCATGAAATACAAGTTGAGGGGCAAGGTTAAGAATTCATAGGTTATGATTGATTACTCATAGGATGCTACAAGCCTGGGTGCGTTCACAATCATCAGACGGTAAAAATGCCTACCGCGTGAAAGGATTGATTCTAAAGTATGAAACAGTGAACTTTGCAGATTCCAGAGGTACTATTTGCTATGAATAAACGATAGCTGCCAAAGAATGTCATAGAAGGGAAAAAAAAAAACAGAGCTGCAAAACCCTGTAAACATTTCTCAATAGATCGACTGCCTTCGCTATCTGAGAAATTCCAAGAGGTTCAACCGCAAAACTAAATAGTAACCACTAGATCACATCTTCACCTCTTTTCTACAAAATTGAATTCAGAATTGTAGTTCGTTGGTTTGGCAAAGTACTTGGCACAATAAACATGAAATCCGGCTGGGTCTCATTGTGTTCCCATTCCATCCACGAACATAATAAACACTTTAATGGCGTTAAAACAAAAGCTTCAAAATTGTAACGCTTCTCCTAAACGAGCAGTACACGCAGACTGAATACAGCCTATTTTGGTCAGTTATCATAACCTGAAAAGAGACGCACCTGTTAATGGATTCTATGGAAGTAGTGACATGATCTCGAAGATGACGGAAGCAATGTAGACCAGTTAGCTCATCCCCAGCCTAAAAAAAAGATGGAAAAGCATTATAGCTTCTTAAGCAAGAGCACCCTCATCATCTAAAAGTACCCAACTATCAATCACAACTGATCTTACAACAAGTTCTGGAGATCGTCAGTTATATCCAAAGCTCCAGCACAATCTGCAGACGCAACAAGCTGAACAATAAAGAATCAAACTTCCATAAAAAAAAAAAAAAAGAGGAAACACACAAAAGCAGCTAATTTGACACTACTTTAAGCGATTCAGTAATAAAAATTACCAATTTGAGTGCAGTGAGAGCTTGGTTAACATACAAAATGAGCCTCAATTTACGTTGCAGGTCCAACATATTAATCCTAGTTGAGCTCAGCTCTTGAATCTGTCGAGCTGAATCTACCAAATTCCTGTCAAGGAGCCGAATAGTCTCTTTCAACTCGCGGATCCTACTACAACCCTCAACAATCTTCACATTTAAATCCTGCAACTGTCCCTGAGCCTCAAAGAACGAGTCCGACCTCACTGAGATCTCCTTCACAAGATGCAGCTCAACAACATCAAGATACTGCGACAACTTCTCTTGAAGCGCTAGATTCTCCGTCAGGCTCGAGAAAGGGCAAGCAGAACGAAATGTAGCTCCGTCCTCGAGGGCAAAGTCCTCTTTGAAGTACAGCGAAGGAACCTCACGCAGGCACGCAGCTAAACCGGATACGTGGCTCTCCTGATCAAAACCAGAGCTCTCTTCCCTCGTGTGGTTCCTGATATCCTCGAACCTACCATGAGACTCGGAGATCGAGGAGACGTAGCCATGGAAGTCGGATCTGGTCAGCTCGGAACCAGGGAGCTTCGTCGAAGCAACAGGCGCGAACTCAGACGGAGCTACAAACGTCGACGATGACCACCAACCAACCCAAGACGCATCGGAACCGTAAACACCAGACTTCCCTCCGTGTGGATTGTTAAGGATCGAAGAGAGACTCTGACTACTTGCATCGGAGATCGATTTGCTTAACGATGAAGGAGAAGAAGACGAAGACGACGAATGGCCAAGATCTAAGCTGGATCGGTTACTGTTGCCAATGGACCTTCCCATTAAGGAAGGCTGCGAATCCATAAGGTCTCACGATATCAAAATCATGAACCAAACTGGTTTTTTTCTTTCTCCAGAAAATGACACAACTAAGTTAGTTTGATCTGGGGAATAAACTGGATTTCGAAATTGGATTAGACCTTTGGGGTTTTTAAAAGAAGTGAATCGAATCGAATTTGTTGTGAGGAAAATGGTGAGAGTTGGATCTGGGAGAGAAGGGAGAGTTGTGGAGGACTGAGGAAGCCCTCTGGGTCCGAGACTTCGGTGAGATGATGGTTCGAGAGGTCGTGGTGCTGACCAGTGCGGACTTTCACTGCCAAGATCCATTCGACGGTGGATTAGCTTTCCACGTCACCTACGAAAAATAAATATTATTAAAACCGGGATATATTTTTTTTTTTTCAACATACCGTATATTGTCATATGATCCGATTATTTGCATCTATAGTATACTGTATATCTTTTCATTTCAATGAAATCAAAATATAGTTTTCATAGTGTATTTGTTAATCTCTCAATACATAGTTTGCCTAAAGTATTATAATACAAACGAATGATGATGACTTATATAGTGGTTCTTCATCACCAAGACACCAATCATCAAGTCCTTACGCCTCTGGCTATGACAAAAGCTTTACTCTTGCTATGGTCTCCTCTCTCTAGCAGATACTTATCTCAATTTGGTTGTGCTTCTACGCTACTCTAATATCCCCATTGACAAAATCAAACTCCTGTAGTGTTTTCTAACCTGATAGCCTCTCCAACGAGCCTGCCCATTAAGAGTTGAAACCGTTAGAATCAGAGTTTTTTTAGAAAAGGAATCAAGAACATTTCATTAGTTCTCAAACACTTACCTGTATTAAAATGATTCCCTGTCTAGTAATCAAATGTTGTTTCCTACACTTGTATCCGCGAAAATCTGTCTGAATCCGGATAGCAGCATCATGAACGGGATCATCACGGTAAGACCGTCTTTGTTTCATGGGTCCATCACTATAAAACCGTCTTAGTTTGGATCCATGGCTATCTCCAAACTCTTTTGTTCGCTTATTCTCCAAAGATCGAGCCCTGGAAACCTGATGAATCCGAGCTGTTGACTGAGTAGGTTTACGGAGAGAGGTCAGTGAGTCTGTGATAGATGAGTTGGACTGGCTAGGAGCGGTTTCAATCTTTAAAATTTTTGAGAGCCTAACTCTTTTCCCTCATTCTGCTCTAGATCTTCGTAGTTTTGATCATGTTCCAAGCGAACAGAATCAGGACTAAGATGAACCTGCAAAATGAAGCTAGCTTGAAATCCTCATTCATATTTGAGTGATGTACTATCCGTAAAATCATCAGTCATTGAAGAAGAAGTGGCAAATGGTGAAAACAGTTAGTAATACAAATCAGCAATTAAATTGAATTTGCTGGTCTTCAAAGTTGCATCAGAAGCCTACCTACTTAGATAAATTTGTCAATGAAAGTGTCAGATGTTTTACCTTAGAACGGTTTTTGTCTCTAGGGACACTCTTTTCTCGTTTCCTTTTTCTTAAGCTCAGAATAACAGTTTCGATAACACTCATTAATCGGCATCTCTTATGCTCCACTGGACCCATGCAAGAAGCTGGACGTTTTGCACTAAGTGTGGTATCACATGTAGCTGCAGTTATTAAATGGACTCCGCACCGCTTCACTGTGCATGTATCATCTAGAAGCTGGTTCTCTGCATTGACAGGATGGA